>CAEGAF010173720.1:0-19094 GCA_903067075.1 Micropoecilia bifurca | reverse complement strand
CTTGGTATTGCTACATCCACCACAATGGCTTTCCTCTGTTCTTTATCCACCACCACAATGTCCGGTTGGTTCGCCATTACCATCTTGTCTGTCTGGATCTGGAAGTCCCACAGGATCTTAGCTTGCGGTTATATATGTATAACCGCAAGGTCAACATATTGAGCTAGCTAAAAATAAGACAGTCCTAATATACATCTGAAAGAGGAAGACTATGTTCCCTTATTCCGTCTATTTAAAAAGTTCTCGGTAAATAAAATCTTGTTTGAACTAATTCCTTTCTCCTTTCTACAGAATGTGTTCTGTAATCCCGCTTTTGAGCTGGAGGGGGAGCAGGAGGACCGGGTGGACGGCTTCAGGACTTCCTCATCCACCCCTGAACCAATCAAACCCCCAGCAGCCAGTGAGTCAACCAATCACTGACTGACATTTCATTTACTAATAAATGTTAAAGTTTGAATTGGTTTGAATAGCTCAACTAAGTGAGTGTCTATGGAGATAATTAGCTTATATGTTTTATTTAATGTAAACTTGTTGAATTTTTTTCATGACTGTGAAAACAGTCAAATTAATCCATTGCTTTGCATTTACCTGGACAGAAAACGGAACTCTGAGAGTCTGTGTATCACATGAAATGTTTTAGTTTCGATCATTGTGAGAATTTGTTTATCATTTTATTAAGCTACACTTCAAAAACACAAAAAGTAGTTTTGTGTAAATATATTGCTACACTTGAAATAAGACTAAACTAACTTACAGGTAACGTTTCAGAAAGATCTCGGCGCTTGTTTTAAGTCCGTTATTTAATATAGATAAAAAAGCACTAGTTCATCTATTAGATTATTTCACCTAGCAGGCTATTTTCCCACATTGTAAGGGAAAAAATCTGCCAGAGGAACATAATGCTTGATCAGATTCTGTGTTTTTGCAGTGGAGGAGTGAATTAAGGTATTTAATACCAGATTAAATGCTTAATCTGTCCTTCAGGTTTTGTGGAAATGTGCTCCGTGCGGCTCAGAGGCAGAGGTGGTGGGTGGGGGGCCGTGGTGGTCTCTGCTGCTGCCCTGCTCCTGCTAACAGCCGTCGGACTGGCGCTGGCTCTTATTCTCACCCGTGAGTTCCTGCTGCATGTAGTTGCTCAGAATGCAATAGGTGATACATAAAAACTACTGAGAAATTGGACGAAAGTCTCTGTCCAGATGTGTGTCATTTTCTCAGAATGCCCTGCTTTTCTTTTAGAGATGAAAAGCCAGACAGTGGACAATCACCTGACAACAACCTCTACAGGCTTACAGAGCACAGGACATAATGTTCCCCACACTCCAACCGCAGCACCTTTGAACAGAAGCCACATGGACACCACAGCCATACCACAGCCTGCTGTGATCCCCCAGTCTGAAACAAGTACCTCGACCCTCAATCAGCAGGACTCTCATTTCTTTGAGTGCATATTTGTTTTTCCCCTTTAATAAAACATTTCTTTCTGTCTCCCAGGCTGTGGAGGTGTCCTGACTGACTCAGGGGGCAGTTTCAGCTCCCCAAACCACCCTGGCTCCTACCCCTCAAACTCACATTGCGTCTGGGTGATCCGGGTCGCACCTCCACACCTGGTTCAGATCCGTGTTTCCTATCTGGCGGTGGAGGGACCCTCCCCCTGTCTGTTCGACTGGTTGGAGGTTCAGCAGCAGGTCGAGCAAACCTCAGTGTTGACCAGGTCGGTCAGGTTGCAGGCAGGATGAAAATCTAAATCTTCCACAGGTTTATTACTTTAAACTGCTTAACTACAATGCAAGACTTGCACCTCAATCTTTTGGAAGTAGTGTTAAAAAATGTCACAAGATGGCGCTAAAGATTTGCAAATATTTGTAGTCCTTTTTGTCAAAAGGTTGCATGCAAAGTTTTTATCTACTCAGGAATATGTTGACCTTTTTACATACGAAGCGTCGTAACAGGACAACATAGTAAAATGATTGAAGTGAATCTTTTTCTTCAGGTTCTGTGGTAACGTCGCCCCACCAACGATCAACACAAACAGCAGTACTGTGTGGGTCACCTTCCACTCTGACAGCAACATCGCCGGCGCCGGCTTTGCTGCACAGTACAGAGCTGTCCTCCCTGCACAAAGTCAGTATTCAGTGTTCCAGATCAATGTGTTTCAAAGTGGGGGCCTCGGTCCCACGGAGGGCCGCTCAAAAAGCTGGAAGGAAGATGAAGGGGGATAAAAGTTACATGAAAGAAATTATGTTTTAAATCATTCATTTAATTTATTTATTGATTTATTTTATAAATGTAATATGTTTTTCAATAATTATTGAAAAGCAGGGATGGAAGAAATTGCCTTTATTGTCCCAAAGAGGGCCACACTCATCTTCCTGACTGGCTGCTACTCAAATTTATCAACTTACCTTCCTCAAGCTAGCATGTCGGAAGAGTGAAATGGAAAAGTTTACAGTAAGACAAAGAGTGAAGGTAAAAAAAAATTCTTCCTGTTGTGGAGGACAGTGTGGTAAAAAACCTCAAATGTGGAAATTAAATACAATTAACAGAAGAGGATTCCCGCTGCTGAAAAAGAAAAACATCTCAGAATTCTGGCTTTTTTCCCAGAATTTTGCCTTTTTTTCTTAGAATTCTGACTTCTGTTTCAGAATTTTGATTTTTCTCTGAGAATTCTTACTTTTGATGCCAGGAGATTAGTCAGAACTCTGAGATTCTCACTATAATCTCAGAATTACTGTCAGAAGACGACTATAATTGTCTGATATCAAAAGTAAGAATTCTAAGGAAAATTATATTATAAAGTTTTCTGATAAAAATGTTCCACCACAAAACTCATGGCCACCTGAAATTAGAAGATGCGAGGAGCATTTCTGGAAATGAATGTAATCATTACTGAATAGCAAATGAAAATGAGAAAATAAAATCTAAAAGTTAATGTTTCTTTATAAATTTTGTAGCATTGTCTGTGGATTTGCAAAAGGGGTCTTTGGCCAGAAGCTAATGCTGTTTGGGGGGCCATGGCCTGGAAAAGTCTGGGACCCCCTGTTATGTTTGTGCAAACCCACATTCATTACCACTTTCACCCCAGGATCTTCTCTGTTTCCCCAGAGAGCTGCAGCAGAGAAGAGTTCATGTGTGATGATGGCCGGTGCCTGCTGCCTGTGTCTGTGTGTGACGGTCATCCAAACTGCAATGACCAAACTGATGAGGCAAACTGCAGCCAAAAGCACAAAAGTGAGAGCACAGAAGCTGTTATAAACCCATCAGAAATCTTTAAGAAGAAAGGATCTGTGATCGCTGTTGTTTTCCAGAATGCGGTGGTCAGACATCTGGGCCATATGGTTACCTGGCAAGTCCGGATCACCCTATGCCTTATCCTCACCAACAGGTAATTCTGGAAACAACCAAACACACCCAGATTACTAGTAACTGGAAAAGTAACAGCCTTTCTTTATGTCCCTTAGTTGTGCGTGTGGCATTTATCTGTTGATGAGGGTCATGTCATCACACTAAGCTTCAGAAACTTCAGTCTGGAGACGCAGGATGTGTGCGAGTTTGACTATGTGGAGGTTCATGACAGCAGCAGCATTGGAGCCGGGAGAGTTTTAGGGCGGTAAGAAGCTCTTTGACTGTGATAACATTTGTGTTTTCCTTCGCCTGAGTTCAGGAGTTGAGCTAAGGCAGCTGTTGTGCCTCGGTGACAGGTTTTGCGGTACTACCTTCCCACCAGACCTGACCTCCTCTGGCCCACACATGACAGTGGTGTTTGTTGCAGATGAGGGCGTGGCAGACAGTGGCTTTAACGCAACATACCAGGCTGTGTCTGTGCTGAACAGTGAGTCTTTGCTTTAATAAAGTTAGTGTTCTTGTTTCTTATTATAAAAACTTGTTTCTTATTTTACCCCCGTATTTTCAACATGGGTCGAAAGAAAATAAGCAGATGCTCCAGTATTTAAAAGTTATTGAAAAACTATCCATCTGTTTGAAACTCCACTAGTTTATTGTCAGATTGTACAATTTTAATTAAATAAACCTTCATATTATTTATTAATTTAGAACGTAGAGGTAAAATGTGAGTGGCGATGATGATCGTCGTTTGGATTTGTTTTACTGCCTCTGTCACATGGTATAAGTAGAGTACATTGTATAAGTATGAATTCTCTTCTATGTGTTCGGATTTTATGTAATAGAACAATACAAAATAGTACATAACATCATTTATAGCAAAGCAAAAACAATGCCCATCACTCTGAACACACCATCAGCTTGATTTCTCTTATTGAAGGCAGCATCCAGCTGCTTTTTTACAGCAAGGACAAGAACATTCAGACAACCAAATACAAGTAGCCCTAGAAAAAAAATCTGTCAGAGGTTATGAAGATTTAAGACTGGAGCTGAGAATCATGAAGAATTTCAGTTCCTACATGTGCAAAGGTGGTAGAGAAACACTGCAATACTGCAACTACAAGTGTTACCACTGTCTCAAGAGGAGCGGATATTTTTATCTGTTACGTTTCTGCTATCGGTGCATGCATTTCCATTCCCTTCAATCAATATCTACATATGCATCATCTACTTGCAACATAGACCAATGACACATAGCAATAACACATAGCAACGACATATACACAAATGGCATCTACTTATTTTTGATACAAATGGAACCCCATACTTCACAGCTACTCGGCGTGTCGTTCTGTTACAGAAAAGCCCAATTAAATTATTGATGCTGATTGGTAACGGAGAGAATCTGAATCTTTTGCAGCTCAATGTAGATTTGTCCTTTTCATAGCATATTATAAATATAAATGCAACTATAGGTTTTAATGCAAATGTTTGTCCTTGACATGTCGCAAGAGAAAGCGAAATACCTGGAAGCATGCATATTGTCATACCAACTTAGTTTGTTTTTGTTTGCCCCCATAAGGAACGTGTGGCCCGAACCAGGTGGCCTGCAGCACAGGGGGTTGCCTTCAGCAGCAGTGGCTGTGTGACGGGTGGAGCGACTGTTCAGACGGTGCTGATGAGCAGGGCTGTGCTAACTCCACCTACCCTTCTTTCAGTGAGTTCACGTTATCACCGGCCTCAATCAAGAAGCACTGATAGTTTCTTTTGTCTGCTGCTGCTGAGAGGTTGACATAGGAGACAATCTATTATTCATATCAGTGTAAAGGAAACACAAGAAGCTCAGACACAAAAGACGTCCCAATTTAAATGAGTTCAGATTTCTTACAGATGTTTTAATAAATGTAAGTATGTTTTTTTTTTTCCCCTTACATAATAACACTAGGTTCATCATGTGAGATCATAGAGGTGGAGATGTGTCAGGGCCTCAGTTACAACTTTACCTCATTCCCCAACATATGGCTGTCCATCGCTGACCAGAGGGAAGCCGCTACACTCCTGCGACAGTACCGGGTAAAGGTTACCTTAATAACGCATAATAATAACACACCTGAAGGGATTTTACTATGCCAACGCATTTTCTTTTACTTTATTGCTCCATAGAGTCACAATAACTAGTTTGGAAAGAAAGAAAATAGCCAAATGTTTTGGGATGAACAATCACACTCCAAAACAAACCATATACATCCATAGACCAGACCAATTTTTGGTCCATCTCAGGATGGCAATGCTTAACCATAATTTTTGAAAAATACACATCTCTTTAGTTTCTAGATAATATTTAGGTATGATTAACCTTTCAAAGTGGTGGATTAGTCATAGGCAGCTCATGAAGTTAACCTCTTTGGACTAATTCTGCTTTGTGAAACTAGTGTATGTCCAGATGAGGTTTATGCTATGGATATTTGTCATAAATCTGTAACAGTATTTGGTGACCATGTTTTGAATCTCCCTGACCAACAACGCAGAGATTACTAGAGCTTGTTAAACCAAAAATAATGCAAACGATACATTTCTTTTGGCCCAGTTGTATCAAGAGACACGAAGGAAACACGAGTTAATAACCGAGATACTAAACAGACTCTAAGGATTCAGAAAATGTGTAATATACCCATAATGTTTGTTTATTGGAGGTGATTATGAGCTCTAATTTGAAGTCACAAACTTAATAACCTTAACTTGTTCTTTGGTGTGTGGGGAGTATTTAGGGTGTCACTTCTGTGTCTAGTTTGTTAGTTACAATCAAACTACTTAAATAAAGTAGACTGTACGACACGTTTTATCAGTACAGACATTATTTTTAACACAGGTTATAACCAGACAGTGATAATCAGCGTTAACTTTGTTCTGTGGACAGGTGCTAATGGAGCTGGCGTGCTTCGAGCCTCTACAGAAGCTGGTGTGTGGGATGTTTCTTCCTCAGTGCAGCCCTCAGGGTGGGGTCCTCCAGCCCTGCCGCTCAGTCTGCTCCTCCGCTGAGCAGCAGTGCAGCCAGGCCCTGGACCTCTTCTCCTTCAGCTGGCCTTTCAACTGCCACCTCTTACCAGACTCACAAGACCCAGTGGAGTGTTCACAGCCTTAAAGACTAGACTGCAGCAACACATTTACTGCTGTATATGTTAGTGTTTTAACTAGAAAATAACTGCAGGGTGAGGTTGTGAAGTCCGACAGAACTTAACCGTGGCTCTTTGTCCTTCTGGAGGTCAGGCTAAAGCTGCATGACCTTTGACCCAAGAGATTACTGAATTCGCTGAGCAGCGTGAGCATGAAGGCATTTAAAGTGGCGCAACTTTAAATGGACCTAAAACTAATGGTCCAAGTCTACAGATGAAGAAACAATTGTTAAGTGAACTGACTTTTCAGTTTCTTACTTTAATGTCAATACTGTAAAAATAAAAAAACATTTACATACTGCTTTAAAATCATTTTTTTATTGCATTGTTCTTCAACAAATATGAAAAGCCTTGATTATTTAGGATTTGATCAACAATGAAATAAGAAGGGAAACTCTTTTTCTATTTGTGCTTGGTTCACTATATGACATCACACGTTTTCTTGTGTCATATATGGACCAGTCAGACACAAATATTCCATTTCACTTTATTAGTTAAAAAAAAGAACTGAAGAAAACCTTCAACAGTGCCTTTCAGTGAGGTCAAAAAATCTGACTGCTGTCCTGATTCTTCATAAAAGATTATAATATATAATCATCAAATGCATAGGAGAAAAGATCCATCTCCTAACATGTTGATAAACACAGCAGAATTATTAAACATTAGACCGGATGAAAGAAATCCAGATTTTCTCCACCGATTATTGAGGTTTGCTACAAAAAGAAGCGTTCAGCCATTGACAACCTCAGTAACAGATCCATAAGGAGGTATAAGAAGTTTGAGACTATGGTCCAGAGCGACTGCAGTCAGACCCCATACTCTGTGTTTGCTGTTACGAAACACTGGTAATGTGTATCCATACTTGTTGCCAGTACGAAAGTTTGTGTAGCTGCGATTCTGGGGATTGGACAGGTGTGACAAAGACAAGGTGAAGATCTCGTCCACCTGAAGGAAATACAGACAAAACAAGCTCAATTAAAGTTTTGAAGAAATGACACAACAACAACGACAAAAATAATCTTGGTTTGGATTTGATTGTACCTCCTCTGGGTTTGGTTTGAATGCCAACTCTTCAAGAGGACCAAGGTTAGCCAACACCGGAGCAATCATCATCCCTGACTGCAAAGAAATAACAACATATACTGTCAAGTCACAAGCCTTGAGCTTCCTTACATTATGACCAACTTCTCAGCTGGCTTTAAGTCTGGACTTTGACTGGGCCATTCTAACATCCAAACAAGTTAGAATTGTTAATTGCTGTTAATTGCTGGTGGACATCTCCAGTCAAGCCTTTAGACTCAAGGAGATTTCTACCAATACCTCCCTGTTGCCTTTTAATTCTTCCATGCATTTTTGGGAAATCCTCGAATCTCCCATGGCAACCATTTAGGGGTGCCTGATGCCTGCTCTCACAAACAACCCATATTTCCACAAAGCTCCTCCTTGGACCCTCCTCTGCACCTTTCTCATTCAGCTTCTTCAAACTAGCAGCAATTAGCAAACACCTGGTGGAACTGCGCCTCTTCTCATCGTGCAAATATTTCCTCAGTCCAGCACTCCTAAGAACAGTTGTAAATGGCATATTGAGATTTAACATGCTGAAGGTGGAGCGTCGGAAAGAGCGGGAGCTTCTTAAAGAGACAGATGCCAATTTCAAGGCACCAAATTGCAAAGTCAAATTTTGTTCAAGTCACCTTTATAATGACTGAATGTAGCGTAGTTAATTAACTATGCTGTGAGATGGCACTATGTGCCTGGAAAATACACTTTAATGATCTATATAGTTTTATTTTTTGTATTTTTAATATATATATATATTTATAGTTATTACTCCTGTGGATTCAACAGGGGACAAATCAAAGTAAGCCTTCAAACCAGATCAAAACACCTTCCACTCACTGTGTCCCTCAGAGGTTTCATGACACCCCAGACCCTTTCAGCTGGAATAGTAACTCCCAGCTCCTCTCTGGCTTCCCGCAATGCAGTGGCCACTACATCTCTGTCTGATGGATCACCCTTTCCTCCAGCAAAGCTACAAGAAGGACAGATAATATAGCACTCTGCCTGCAAATCAAAGAAATGTGACATACAGGAAAATGTTGTAGCGTGTGCTTGTCTCCAGCCTCCCACTAACCTGACGTCTCCTTTGTGCTTGCCCTTCAGTGTAGAGGAGCGCAGAGTAAACAGAAACGCCGGTCCTCCTTTATCGTAGCAGAGGGAAACCAAGATGGAAGCCCACTTCCCTTTGTTCTGTCCTTGAGCCTGACCGGCCCCATGTCTCACTCTGTCCATGTCGTAGTGCTTCCAGTTGGCCTGCAGGATCCGTCGACATCTGTTTTCGTTCTCAGGGGACAGACAGTCCTTCCAGGTGTCTGTTACACGAGGGACGGCCTGATGAACAGTTCGGATTTGATGGACGGAGTGATAGCTGGTTTGTGCTCGACAGCGGAGCTGGTTTGAAATCTGGGGATTAAGTGCTGTAGCCAAAGGCCAGGAAGGCCTGTTGAATAAACAGTGCCAGAAAGCGCTGAAAACATAAGGTGCTTTGGTTTTGGCAGAGACCTGAGGGTGATGACAGCAGCTTTTCAGAATGGCTTTGGAAATGGGGGTTTCAGATATAAGGCCTTCTAGCTGATAATTGTTACTGTCTGCGCTGAAAGACGTCAGTTGAGATGAACAGCATAAAGTCCTTGTGCCATTTTCATGATGTCTCCTGGCACGAATGTGTCTTGCTTCCAAACATGTTGAGTCAATGTGTTTAGAGAAAGCAAAAAGGCGAAATTCCTTTGACAGCTGCAGGGACCTTAAGTTGCAAGCCCAAACCAGTATTCGTGGACCCCTGAACATCCTGTAAACAAATAGAAAACATACAGAGATTATTGACTCATCAGTATAAATAATGGTCATGTGAACCTGATTACACAATCTTAAACTTGCAGACAGACAAAGTATTACACTAAAGAATATAAATGCATGCTACACTAATCAGATTTGTATTTGTAAACATTGACCTTTACATCACTATTATGTACAACTTACTAGTCGCCAATTAAAACCACCTGATAAAGTACGTTGTAACGTGACACAATGTGAAAATGTTCATTTTTGTTAGTTTATTAAAGCAAAGACATAATTTCAACACCCAGCAGGTAAAGTTAAGTCATACTCTGCTGCTACCTAACTTAATGTGCTTTACTTTACCTTGAGGCAATTATTTTGCAAATGCTAATATTCAAATAACACAGAAGAGTTACTTAGTAGCAGTCAAGACCTCTCTGTAAATCGAGCTTCCAGAATAGCAACACAATCTAACTGGATAAGTTAGCAAAACATTAGCAACACAGACAGCTAGCAAGCTAATGTCATCCGTTACATAGCTGAAAATTGAGACTTACAAACTACGCCTATTCAACATGTCCCACATAAGTTCAGGATACGCATAAGACAAATAAATATATATAAAATAAATACAATATTTACGAGAGTACAACGTACACCGAGAGCCGAACATGTAGACAGTGAGAGAAAAAAAACAATACCTGGTTATTGGTCGTGCTACCCGGCTAGCTGCCCTTGGGTCCGCTTCTTTTTCTCATGACGGCGCCAGGTGCAGTAGAAGTTGCGGCGAGGGAGGGGTGATCTACTGAATATATATAAGAGCTGAAAATGTTTTAAATATAGACCTTGTAATACAACGTATCAAGCACTTTTACTGATTAAATTTATTTATATTTTCATTAATTGTTTCTTGTTTGACATTAAAACAGCCCAGCTGTCAATTCCAGCTGTGTAGTCTAAATGAAAACCACTAAATAAATATATAAATAAAACACACACAGAGGTTGTGGAAAGCTTTAGACAAAGTGTAGTTTAAGATCACAGAGCTTACACCTGGTTCCTACATGTAACCCCGCACTAAAACGAGCAGAGACTGGAACAGGCTAAACATTAAAATCTAATTGTTAAGATTAAAAACAAGACTGTAAAACAAATTCTTAGATAAAAACCTTTAAGTGGCTTGCCAAGTTGGAAAAATGAGGCGGATACAACTGGGACTCTTGAGCATCAGATGCGTCAGCGCCTCCCTGTAGACGTCAGACATGCCTCGCATCATCACGTCAGACTTGTTTTTCCTCTTTTTTTGGATAAGGGCGGGGTTAGTAGTAGGAAAAGGGTTAATGATTAAATTCCCGCAAAAACCCCAATAATTACGTCATTGCTGTTTAGTGCCAAATAACCAGTTTGTCTTGTTTGTGGGCAAAAAAGTTCCTCATTATTTTCATTCCCAAAAAAAGAGTTAAACCAATTGTTATTCAAATAAAAAATGTCAAAGATTTATCCCAATCATTTTGTTTTGTGAATTTTAAAACAATGATCTAGACGGTTCAGGTTAGAAGTACTTTCAAACAATTGACAAACACCAGTGACATAATAAGAAGAAACTCCACCACACCTATTCTACAAGCCCCACCCCAAGCTAAGGAAGCTTGAGTATTTCAGTGCATGTGACTCAATTCAACTGTCATTTTACCATTTTGGTTCTTCACTGTTCCTTCTTTTTAGCTATAAGCTTTGATTTGTGTAAATTGTGACATACTTCTTCATTGATACCTTCCAGACCTCAAGCACCATCATGGCCTCAACTTGGCCTGAAGAGGAGAGCTTTGCTTGCTCTGTATGTCTTGAAACTCTGAAAGAGCCCACCACTCTAACATGTGGACATTCCTATTGCCTGAATTGCATCGAAAACCATTGGGACAAGGAAGACGACAAAGGTCACTACAGCTGCCCGCAGTGTAGGCAGCTCTTCACTCCTCGGCCTTATGTGGCCAAGAATATGCTGCTTGCACAGGCCATGGAGAAACTAAGAACAAACAGCATAAAGCAAAGCAACACGGTGGGCATCTACTCGGCTGAACCAGTGATGCCCGTCTACTTGGACGTCATATCGGATATTGGGCCCAGGAAGGGGAGCGTTTACCCTCAGCTGCCTTCAGTGGAACAAAGAATCTGCCCTCAACACAAGCAACCACTGGATTTGTTTTGCAATGAAGACAAGGAGTGTGTGTGTGTGATGTGTTGCCAGGATGGACACACGGGACATCGTGTGGTTGGACCACAAGAAGAAAGAAGAGAGAGACAGGTATGTAACTGGCAAATGTTATTTCCACCTTAGTAAAGAGATTAATGTGCTTTCTGCATATTTGGTGAGCAAGAGAAAGATTAGAGAGATGACAAACTATCCTTATTTGCCTGTATTTCTGATTTGACTGAACTGCAATCCATTTATTCACTTTGTCCACCAAACTTTGATGTGTCTCCAGAAAGAGCTTGTCCAGATGCAGGCAGAAGTACAAAGGAGAATCCAGGAGACCGAGAGGAATATCATGGAGATCCCGCATACTGCGCGTCAACAAAAGGTCAGTGAAACTCCTTGCTGATTTTCTTCACATAGATATTTACAAAGGCCTTTATGGCATCTCTCATGTCTCTCGCTCTCTCTCTAGGCCTTGCTGCAGGCCCTTCAAAGGGAGAGCTCTGATTTATTTCCAGAGCTGGTTAAGAGTCTGAATCTGACAGGGACACAAGTTGGTGAGCTCCTAATTGCTCAGGAGAGCGTCTTTGACGGACAAGTCGAAGCACTGGTGAAACATTTAGAGCAAGATTTACCACAGCTTCAACTGAAGAGTGAGGAGCTGGGCAGGCTGGCTTACATGCAGGATAATGTCTCCTTCTTGAAGGTAAGGAAGGATGGTTCTAGAAAATAGTTTCATTTTCTTTTCACAAAATATTCAAATAAAAAAAGGAGTTGTTATTGTTCTATTTGATTCGTTTCAATGCTTTTCTCTCAAGAACTTCCTCCTCATGGAGCCGTTGGGGCAGACTGGTGCCACAGGACAGTCTGGGATTATTCAGGAAGAAGGCGTGGTGACTTCCATACGATCGGTCATTAAAGAGCTGCAGGAATCCATACAAAACCTTTGCAAAGAAAGTCTATCCAAGATTGCCAAAATAGGTCGGATTAATTTCCTCATTATGGTTTTCTCTTTTATTTCCTGTTATGTTGAGGACTAAAAGTTGATCTTTGCAGTGAGTCATGAACCCAACGGTGTGGCAGCAGAAAGCACAGCGTCCGCTGATTATTCTGGTCAGGCTCCTGAACAGGCTTCAGGTTTGGAAACCTCTCTTCCTGTCCAGTGCTACACAGAATATTCTTAAATTCGAAACAAATGTATTTTAAATTATGGAAAAAGGACTTGTTTCTTATTAAGTTTTTTTTTAAATACATAGTCTATGAAGAAATTGATGTTGCTCCACCGCCACAACCTATACGACATCAGTGTAAGTTTCTTATGCACGTAATATGGATGTTGTTGTCGTCTTTTTTTAACCATGCTAATTCTCAATTTCAAAATTGCCATAGTTTCCTCCACAGTACGTGATTCTTCAAGATTCAGAGGATCTATGAGTCATCAAGGTAAGATTAGAACAAAGTATAAAAGGGATGACGTGGTTGTACTAATGCTTATAGGTGAAACTTGTCAGTGAAATATTTATAGCATTTTTTTTCTCTTCTTCTACCTGTTTTGATATGACTCTCCAGGAAACCCTCCACCTCTCCCACCTTTTAAGCCTCAAGGTACATCTACTTGCAATGCATCTAATCTAAAGGTCACACTTCACTTATATATTTTAATAATGCATCATTATGAATTTGTTGTTGTAGCATCTGGATCAATTAAACTTGTGAATCCAGAGCCAAAAACAAGAGAGGAAATGTTAAAATGTGAGTCCGGTTTTAATCTTCAATATGAAGTACAAGATATATAACTGAAATGAAGCATTCAAGATGCCTTTAGGCTTCATCACAATGTTTTCTGTTTTTCTAGTCCGCTTTGAACCTACCATAGACCCAAACACAGCCTACCGCCACATGAAGCTGTCGGACGATTGTCGTAAGGCCACAATGCGTCCTGAAAACCTGAATCCACCTGACCACCCCGATCGCTTCTTCTTCTGGAGACAAGTTCTCTGCAAAGAGCCGCTGGCAGGGAGTCCTTACTACTGGGAGGTCGAGTGGACTGGTCAGAAGGTGAGTCCTTACACTCAAGCATCAAATGCAACTTTGCCCTTAATTTATGCCTTCCACTACCAATGATTGTCTCATGATTGTTTTTTGGAGAGGAACGTTGAGACATCTAGTGGAAGGATTACTTTTAATCTCTTCCCTCAGTCTGAGGTCGTGTTCACTTTTAACTGGAACATTTTAGATATGTATGTAAAGATCCAGTCATGTCCCTAAACACCTCTATTTAGTCTTTTTGGCAGGTTGCCCATTTCTAATTTGTCCATAATTTCATTTCGTAACGTCTGTAAAAGCTCTTGTGTGAATATTGTCCAGGAAAAATCCATAATGTTTCTCCACCACAGACTTGAATCAAGTTTGACAAGTTGGACACAGTAGTTCCATACAGTGTTTTTGCGTTGTGGAACAAAAAAGGCCTTTAAGGCTAGAACTTGAGACCATAATTACCTGGTTGACTGTGTAGCTTCTAAAAAAATTCTTACTCTGTTGTGGATTTCCTCACAGCTGTGTCCAGCTGTGATTTACCTTTCCCATTTTCTTGAAGCAAAACTAATTGGTCTGGGCCGTCTTCATGATTTTGTCCATGAAGCACGTTCACAGCAGCATCACTGGTTTATGGATTTCTACAAATTTTGTGATAGACTGGAACTAAAATATGGAAAATGATGACATGTTTACAGATATAGGTTCAGATTTATTGAAGAGCAAAGAGAGTAAAGGCTTCACCTTTTGTGAAGGTTTTACAATAAGTCTCATTCCATGCACAGAAAATATTATTGCATGGATATCATTCAATTGTGCCTTTCTAAAACTTATAAAAATGCAGAAAAATGATCTATTCGTTTAGAATTGACAAATAAGCAGTAGCATGCCAATCTGAGCACAAGTGACAGATTATTTTTGTTGCCGTTTTGATTTTTTTCCATCCTCCAGATACTTCTACTGCCCTGTGTCACACATGAAAACCTGCTACCTACTCCTGTGATTGCTTGGTTTTCTGTTCTCTCATTTGTTTCTGTCTGTCCACCACGCAGATCACCATTGGTGTTGCTTTCAAGGACATGGAGCGCAAAAGCAGTGACAACAAAAGCCGTTTGGGGCACAACGCTCAGTCCTGGAGCCTGTACTGGTCTGGCACCGGCTACTCCTTCTGTCACAACAACCAGGAGAAACTTCTGGGCTCGCCCAAGGCTGCGCGGATCGGCGTCTATCTGGACCAGCATGCTGGGATTCTAAACTTTTACAGCATCTCCCACAGCCAGGCTCAACTCATCCATCACTACGAGACGCAGTTCACCGGCCCACTGTACGCAGGGTTCAGGCTGGGGGCCGGAGTAGGGGACTCTCTCACCATTTGTAAACTGGATTGAGTTTTTGATTCTCCTAGATTGGTTGCTGTGTTTTTGATTATTCCAACTAAAGTTTAAGGTCTCAAAATGTCTTGTGACTGTGACATGCATGGAAATACTTAACTGTGCAATTTCTAGAATAATTTGTGCGCCAATCTCATTGTGATTTGAAGTGTTACTAAATTGTTGAAAGGCAATGAAATAAAAAAGCATCTTATTTGAAACTTTTGTTGTTCTTAATTGAAAAGCTTTACTAGGAGAGAAAACAGACCCTCAGCATGATGCTACCTCCACCATGCTTGAATATTGGTACTTTTCTGTTGATTGAAAAAGCTCATCTGGACTCCTTCAAATGTAGTGCATTGTTATTGTTGTCAATAACCATCTGTGTCCTTAACATTTCGCTTTCTCTTGAAAACATCTGGCTTATGTGAGCTGCTGAATATCTTTCGGTCATTCATCCTTGCAGGAGTTGATTTTTGAATGGTGCTTATTTTTCTGCTACCCATTCCAAGTGGATGTTAAAAACCTGATATATATTGAGGACAGTGACACTACAGCTGAATAATTTTCAACATGATTTTTTTTGTACACTTTTGACCCAGCGCAGTAATTGTCAAATATATATATATATATATATATATATATAAAAATAATGGAAGTTCCCCGGCCAGTAGGTTGAACACAACGAAGCTTTGTGAGTGATCCAAGAGATTTGTGTGTCTCTTACAAGTGACAGATAATACCTGAGCAGCATGAGGAACAAAGCCCCAAACTATGAGGAAATGCCAGGGACAGAGAGGCCACAGGGATGAAGAAATCTATACTCACACTTCAGGTTTTAAAGGCAAATGGGAGGGACAGAATGAGGAGGAGCAAAGTTAGGAAGTTACCAAGGGAGGAGCTACATAAAAATATATATATTCTCTGTTCCTGTGTTATCGGTGAAAACCTTTCTCCTCCTGCAGAAGGATCGGTATCTTTTGCCAACATGAGAGGTGAGACTTTAATAGTTCAAGCTTGATGGACATTATTATTGGAGTGTAACATTTTGAGTTGTAAATTACAAATGTTAGTATTGAAGATAAGTAAGAAAAATAGATTTGCTTAAAAGTATAAAACAACACACAAATTTAATAGAAAAATGTGAAAATTAATGCTTTTATAAGAAGAGGAAAAATGTGTCAATTTGATGGCCATTCTGAAAGATGGCTCAAACATTGGAAAGCATTTCTGCAAAGGTTTCCTAATTAATGCATTAGTTTGTTTTTGTGTTGTTTCAGCAATTTTTCTGCTGTGTCTGCTGAAAGCAGTTTTTGGTCAGGGTCAAAATGGATTCGGCTGGAATGGACCTGCCGCCACACAACCCACTGCAGACCCCAGTCTTAACAAAAGTTAGTTAAATGTCTCTTCAGACTGAGTCCCTACCAAGTTTCGCCTCCAAATCTAGCGTTTGTATGTTTTCTTGTATGTGTACAGTCTGCAGTAACGACCAAGCGGCGTGTGGCTGCTGTCTGATGCAGAAGCAGATGGCGAGGATGGAGCAGATCTTTAATATGACAACCACAGAAATGAGCCAGCAGCTCATGAACTCTAAGATGACCCTCAACAACATCAAAAGTGAGTGCAGCACAGAACATCATCGCCTTCTGATCCCATTAAGCAAATCTTTTTTTTTTCTATCTATCTTGTTTTTTAGACAACCGCAGCGCCTTCTCCGTCGCCCTGAACAACGAGAAAGCTTTGACCTGCTTCGGCCCCGTAGCCGATGACAGACGGGTTCCCTACAAGCACGTCTTCCTCAACCTGGGAGACAACTACAACGCCCAGACCGGCATCTTCACCGCTCCCAGCTCGGGTGTCTACAGCCTGGCGGCCACCGTCTACAGCCTGGCTCCTTTTGACCTGCCCCAGGCCACCTGCGCCCAGCTGCAGGTGAACGGCGTGGCCGTGGCCACCCTCGTTGAGAAGAACGGACTGGACAGCGAGGACAGCAGCACCGTTGTGATCGCCAGGCACCTGAAGGCCGGCGACCAGGTGTCTGTCCTCCTGCAGAAGGGCTGCAACATCTGCGACGACGCCACCCACTATAACATGTTCACCGGTTTCCTGCTGTACGCTGCTGAGACGGCGTAGCTGCCTCTGGCGTTAACTCTGCTAGGTGACGTCTGTTCGGGTTAACAGTCATGAGTTCAATGCTTTGATCCGTTGTGCTCAGTCTGTATGTCCTGCACATAAATTGTTAGCATCGTGTCGACTGAAGAGTAAATATGAACAAATAACGTAGCTGTTGTTTCTTTTTCTTTTTTTTTAAATTGAGGTATCCTGGATGTAACCTTTGACCCTGCTCCAATGAAATGATCTGATCTGAGTTGCTTTCATTGTTCAGACAAAAATAAATAAACTGGACTTAAATATACAGCTGTCATTCTGAGCATAAATTTGTGAGTGAATAAAACAACAATAAAAAATGAAAGTTCACAATAAATCTGATGTTGCAGATTCTTTTTTTTCTATTTCTACATTTTGTCACATCACAACCATGAAGCAGAATCTATTTTGTTGTGATTTTATATAATAAAACAATGATATTACATATAATTGTGAAGTGAAATCAAAAAGAGATGTTGCTTTTTTACATTTCTTACCAATTAAAACTCAAATGGTATGTGTTCAGCCACCTTCTACTCTGATACCCCTAATTTAAATACAGGATAGCTTCAAAAGTAATCTAATTAGAATTAGGATTGACCTAAATCCAGCTTTCTATGAAGAGTCTCCAAGATTTCCCAGAGAACATTAAGGAACAAATATAACGGGGACTAAGAAATACTTTAAATATTGCAGAAACAATATTCAAAGCGTCTCACATAGCACTGTTGAATCCACTGAACCTTATAGACTACATGCACTGTAAATGTTGTGGTGGCAGCATTATGTTGTAGGTGTGCTTTTGTTTAGCAGAGACCATGAAACTGGTTCATATTGAAGGTAAAGTGGATGGAGTTAAATGTAGGGAAATCCTGCAAGAAAATCTTTGCATGGCCGCAAAAAATTTGAGGACAGCAGGACTCTGAGATGCAAACACAACCACACAACCACATTTCATTACAGCCAGATTTACCGCTTTTGGTTTCTTCTGGTGTGAAATTATGATGAATCGATGATGTAAAAGTGGGATGAGATGCGACGTGAACATTCAGACTGCAGTCGCTTTGAAAACTATCAGATACATATCCAATTTAGTTTTACTGGAAGTGGCACAAATCAGATTTTTGCGGGGGTGGAAAGACTGGAATTAGATTGTTCACGCTGCTGTGAAAACGTCAAACATATGGTCAAAAGAATTACATTTGGGTTGCATTTTCCCGCTGTGTGAACGTGTCCGGGAGCTGGTGGAGACTTTGACCAAAAGTCAAAATGCCATAACTGGAGTGAAGATGACTCTGTTCAGATTTTTATTTTTTTTTAAATCCATATTGAAACATGACAAAATGTGGAAACAAGTCCAGAACTTTTCAAGGTATCTCTTGTTATCTCATGGTGCCACAGAACCTACTCCTCCCTGCACACGATATGTGATATGTGATGTGCCCTGCATCAACAACAAAGAACTGGAGGGTGTGTTGCTGCTTCTGTGAGCACCCAGTGATGAAAATACCCCCAGTTATACTATTACAGAGGCAATCAGGGGGCCCGATTAAGGAAGAACAAAACAAGGTGGAGCGATCTTAAAGGAGGGGAGCCGTAAATCTGAGGTAGTAAGGGAGGAGCCCCAGGAGAACTATATATCCACCATTATTTTCCCCAAACAGTCACTTCTTTCACCTTGTCCTTCCTCTTGAAGCTGTCTGTGTATCACCAACATGAGAGGTGAGATTAACACACAACAAAAGAAAATGTTATTACAAAGCTCGACAAATGTTCATCTATCTTTTACTTGTTCTTCCCTCCAGCTGTCCTGTTGTTGTGCTTGCTGCATGTGGCCCCTGGTAGGAGTCAGTTCGACTGGAATGGACTTGGGATCCCTGGTAAAAAACAAGTATACTTTAGTATACTACATTTTAACATACTTTAGTATACTTTTAGCAATGTACTTAGAATGTGCTATTTTGGAACAACTTTTTTTGTACTTAGTATACTTTA
>CAEGAF010173714.1:0-16328 GCA_903067075.1 Micropoecilia bifurca | reverse complement strand
ATTGAAAATGTATTGGAGTAAAAGTATGAAATTAAGTTTGGAAATATAGTGAAGTAAAAGTGAAAGTTATCAAAAATTTTAATACTCGAGGAAAGTATGAAGTACTGCAAAATATACTTAAGTAAAGTAGTGAAGTATTTTTACTTCGTTACTATGCAACACTGGAAATTTGTTTCATGAGCTACAGGAGTAACGTTCAGGATTCATACAAATCAAAACCCTATTATCTATCAAATTTAAGACTTTAAGACCTTTTTAAGACCATTATGAAAGAAATGGAACATTTTACAAGCTTTTTAAGATTTTGACAATAATTCAATATGTTTAAAGACTGTTATGAATAGAATTTAAGACTTTTAAACCCTCTTAAGTTTTTTTTAAAATCTGAATTTAAAATTTGTTATGAATAGAGTTTAAGAGAAATGTTCAAACTCCGACAAGCAGCTGGTGATAATATTGCACTGGCCCATGATTCATGCAAGAGAAACAAGCAAGCTAACTAGCTACCAATGTATGTTAGCATCTAGTTAGCTGTAGCCTCAACAGTTTTGAGTGACGGAACGAAATGAAAACATCTGAGTGCGACTCAAAGTTTTTCATGACAGAAATGTCGCAAGGAAAAACATAAAAAAATCAGTTTCCAAACCTTGAAAACACCTGATTGATAATCAAGCATTCTCAAGGATTCTCCAGGCCTGTGGATGTTTCCTGACCTGTGGTCGGCAGCCGCCTCCCTCAGAGCCTCCCTGGCCGCCTGAGTCGCCTTCCTCCAGCCGGAGATGATGGTCTGAGGGTGGAGCTTCCTGGCAATCAGAAGCTCCGCCTCCTGAACCAGGAAGAGGAAGATTAAGTGGAAGGAAAATCTCCGCTGCCTGTGAGGTCGGAGTTGCTGTACTTGCCCTCAGCAGCTCAGCGGCGAGGACAGTGACCGAAGTCGTCCCGTCTCCCACTTCATCATCCTGGACCTTCGACATGTCTGCAGAGAAATCACATCAGTTCCTCTGCTTTGGGTTTGGCTCCACGTTTCAGGCGCCGCCTCATATGAAGAAGCAGCGTTTAAAGTTAAAATGCAACCAGCTGCTTAAATGAGACAACTTCACTGGATTCATAAGCAAGTTTTCAATGTTTTTCAATTAAATCAAACAAGTTTTATAGTGAAAATAAGAAACTAAGAACGAAGGACAGAAAATCAGTGGGTGATGAATGAATGGATGGGCGACTGGATGAATAATCACTTTAACAGAACCAGACGTAATAAAACATCCATCAGGAAGACGAGCTCTGTGATTGGCTGTAAGACGAACAAACTAATTAAAGGGACGGAAGAAACTTTCAGATGAAAGGAAGTGAAATAAACTTTGGGAAAAAAAAAATTCACGACAAGTAGGTCTGTCATGATAAAAAATCTTGCTGGACGATTAATTGTCTAAAGAAATTATTGCGATAAACGATAATATTGTTTCAAGACCTCTTGACACTGATTTAATGGAAATGACTAATAATACATGTGATTTCCTGATATTTATTTTCAAAATAACACGTAACACTGGAACTGATAAACTAAATAAACAAAACCAAAAACAAAATGGATTCTCAGTCTCCATTAACAAAAAACGTACTTGAATAAAAAATAAACAACATAAAGCCAAAGTGGAAATAAATACTGCATTCAACCAAAAGAGAGCAGATTATGACGTCTGTTCAGCCCTTCAGTAATCAGTAGATTTAAATAGAGAAAACATCCGACTTCCTAATGAAATAATTCACACTACACCATTTTTTGCCCCTATTTTACCCTTATGCCAACCTTAGATTGTTGGTCTAACGATTATCCTGCAGGGTTACAGTAGATCATCTCGCTCTGATCTAAATCAGGGTTTTTCACCGACTGGGAGCTTAAGGCTGAATGTGACAGACAGCCAATCAGAAAGCCGGATCCTCCTCCTGCTTTCTGAGGGTAAATTATGGAGGGGATCAAAAAACAGCTGAAACTACGCAATGCTACCGGAGATGATGTGTGGAAACAACATTAATATTTATTTAACATTTAGTGCAAAGAATATAGAAATGAAAAGGAGTTGGAGCCAAATTGCTACCGCAGTTGATGAACCTGGTAAGTTTTCAGCTGTTCTTCGTTAACGTGACATAAACAGGTTATAATGATTTTCATTCAGTCAGGACTTTACGCTGAGCCACAAGCGTCACAGGTAGATTCTAGTAAAACATTGATTAATGCCTGGTTTTAAAATGAGTTAACTGGACTTGTAGCCGAAGAGACGATGAAACTGATAATTAAAATGATCTCGATAGGTTTTTTATCGTCCGATTAATTGATTTATCGTTTATCGCAACAGGCATAACGACAAGTAAACAATCAGAATCTGCTGAACATCAGGAATTCAGAGAAACCCGTTTCACTGGGAGCAACAGTCGGTTTCCACCCACCAACAAGAACCTTGGCGGCCGGGTTGTCGACGCCGATGGCCTTCAAGATGGTGGCTCCGTCATTGGTTACCGTCACCGTCCCGCCTTTTGCTCCACTGAGCAAAATCTTATCCTGCAAAACAGCCACTGCACCTTATTCACCACAGAAAACCGACGAGACGTTTACAAGTAGCAGCTCCAGGTTTGTAGGAGACTCACCATTCCCTTTGGGCCCAGAGTGCTTTTCACCAGGTCGCCAATGGCGATGGCGCCAACGAAAGACGACTGCAGACAGAAAAACAGCCAAGAAATTATCCACAGATGCTGCCAGAGAGTAAAACGAAGCTCCAAAATTCAACATTTGCTCAAAAAACCCACCAGTCGTGCAGTTTCTGCTTTTTCTTCATCGGCTCCTTGTTTGAAGATGCTGACCGGAGCCATGGATAAGGACGCCTGAGGAACAGGAGGCTTTGAGTTAACAGATTCACTGCTGATCTTCTTCATCTAAATTACTTCAGCTGATCAAATGTTATAATGTGTGAAGCAATAATGTTTAATTCATCAATTGATAACTCAAATTGGTACATTTTCACCAAATGCTGCTACATTTTATTGTATTTTTCTGTTCAATTGATACTAAAAATACATATTGGTCAATAAAAGAAACAATTAGCTTATTAACATATGCTTTGATGCATACATTTAGAAAATCCCCATTTTTCTTCTTGGTTATATTGTTAATTGTGTGACAAGACAAAATTACTGTTAATATTTTTCTTTAAATATATAGAAAACCTGAGAAAACAAACAAAATCTGTTTATAATTATGACAAAAACGATTAATATACAGAAGGGACTTTCATACATCGTCATGATGGCTTTGATGTGTTGTGTATTTGAACAATGGAAGATTTTTCTGAGTTGCATAGCTAATTTTCTCTTTATCTGAATAAGTTTATATGCATTTCTGCTCCTTTTCATTCATGTTTTTTTGTAGTTGTTACATAAACTATTCATATTTATTCAATCAAATAGATGAACCACAAATAAACTGGAAAAATGCGGGTTTTTTAATCCTTTATGGCGATAATTAAACACGAGGCGTGGCTACAACTTCATTTTCCGCGTAGACGTGAACGCAGCAGCAGCTTAGCCCCGCCCCTCTGGAAACCGCTAGAAGCTTTCACATTAAAAAAAACATACAAAAAAAATAAAATATCACGAACACACAACACTACTAATAAACTATAATAAATTATGTTATTAAATCTCTCTTCCAGCTCATGTTAGTCAAGGTCAAGGTCTTTATTCCTGACTTATTTCGTTCATTTGTTCCTGAATGACAGCCACAAAAGAGCAGCGCTGAGCTAACTAGCATGCTATCGGCTAACAGGGAAGAACGTTACCAACCACACTGAAAACAATAAGAACATATGAATTTAGAGGAACATGTTCGCAGATGTAAACCCAACAGCTTTGCCGCAGTTGACCGACTATAAAGCCTAAAAGAGCCGTTAGCTGTTAGCCGCTAGCTCAGCCACACCGCCCGCCCCATGTGCCTGGTTCTCACCCGGTTAGCAACATCCTGCTAAAACGCGGTTCAATAACCTCAAAAACTACGGAAAACAACTCCGGGCCGATTAAAAATCTGCTTAGCGGTCAGTTGCAGTAAAAACTCTCATCTTAAGGCCGTGAAGGAGCTTAAATAAAAGGGAAACTCACCATGATGTCTGTAACTCAAGGGTGGAAGCAAAGCACGCACAGCGAGGAAGGGCTGGACGTGGCCGTGACGCAAACACGTATCTGCGTGATGGTGCGTTCAAGGTACATAACGGAAAACAATCCATCGTACAGCTAATTAGAATTAACAGACCTTTTGTGACATTACATGAGATTTAGCAAGATCTTCATACCTGTAAAGCTGTTTAAATACTTTGACCTACAAATTAAGATACATTTTAATATTGTGGAAACACATTAACCTCACAGGGATCCACAAGTCTTTTATCCAAAAACAAAACTGACAAAATTTCCCTTTAACTTATGCGTGTAGCTAAATTCTCAGAGTGATTAGACAACCGTAAAGTTTCAGATCTTGCAGATCCAGAATGAGGAAACTGCAAATAAGCGGCAGAGATGATGAATAAAAGTGGTAAGTGTGTAAAGCCTTGAGGTAATTTAATTTGAATCCAATTATCTTTTGTTTGAGATCATTTAACCATGAGAAATAAAAAAATTGACATATATAAATTGCAGAGTATCCACAGATTGTAATCAAGTAAGAGTAGCAATACTTCAACATATTTTTATTCAAGGTAAAAATATTTTAAAGTTCTTGGCTTTCAATTCCAGCGGGATCTAGTTTTAAAGAGTCTGTTTTTGTTTTTAAGCTGTAAGAGTTTTTATTTTTATTGTTATGTTGTGTTTTAATGTACAGCACTTCGTATGAGCTGCGATTGTTTTAAAGTGCTTTATAAATAAAGTTGTATGGTATGGTATCCGTCCAAGAAATTATTTGAGTAAAAAAGTATTTGGTAAAATTTTTACACAAGTACTGACTATCTGATCAAATGGTCAGTCATTTAATATTTAAAAATTACATAATCACAGACAGTGTAGAAAAAAAATACTAATTGCCAAAATAAATAATAATAATAAATAATAAATTGCCAAAACCCAAAACTGAGTCCAGTTCTCCATGGTGGAAAACCATATTTGTTGTTTCCTCTCATCCACTTAAAGGAGCTAAATGATTGAGACACAAGTGAGTTGAAAAGATCCCATTTATTTCCTCATCAGGTATTTTAACTTCTGATTTTGCATCATGTCTTGCGGCGCCTCCTGTGGCAGGAAGTTTGGACCGGCAGACAGTAGATGTGCATCGGAAACTTCCTGAAGTAGCTGCTCACCCAGGGCCTGCAGGAAACGGCAGAAACTCACTTCACGCAAGTGGCTTTTATGAAAATGCATAAAAATTGAAAGCATTGTTGGTGCATGTTCAGCTGTGCTGTGTCTAATCACTTGGCCACACGTTGGCTCAGACTCAGGAAACACAAGTTCTGCCACAGCAGCTTGTTCTGCTGCTGACGGACGAACTGAGCTTCCTGCTGCAGCGCAGCGTCCAAACGCTGAACCTCCTGCAGATCCGCTTCGATGTGCGTCAGCTGGGAAACGAGAAAACAAACGAATCCACTGCGTTTAGGTCGTCAGACCTCAGTATTAGATTATATCTACCAAATAAAGGAAAATCAGAATAAAAATCTAACAAAACAACATCAAATGAATATCAAAACTAGGTAAAAACTGTTACTTTATCATTTATTTGTCATTTTTTTATGACAGAGTATTAGGACCAGATTAAGAAAATAATGTTACAAAAATGATTTTTTTATTCTCAAAATATTTTGAGAATAAATATTTTGTATTCAAGAATAAAAATATTTAAATATTCTCATAACATTTCTATTTTATGATGTTATTCTCAAAGTATTTTATTCAGTAGTAAAATATTATTTGAAAATGAAAATATTAAAACTAAGAGAAGAAAGTTATTCTCAATTTTGTCATTTTATCCATAATTTCTTAATTATTTTTCTTGTGTTTGTAATTATTATTGTTTTGTTTAAAATAAACAAATATTTCTCGTAAATAAAATCCTGGATTTCAATGAGAAAATCTAAGTCAAATAAAAAATAAAATATGTATTTAATCTCATATCAAATATTTTCATTTTATTGACATGTACAGTAACTAATTTCACTTTAACAGTAAAGATATATATTTTTTGCAATTAAAACAGAAAAACCTTGTTGATCACAACTGATTTGTAAAGACAATAAGAGGCTAAAATGTTCAAGAGGTGAATACATTTTAGTGTTTTTAAAGGTTTTAGTTGCAGAATTGGTTTGAAATATCCAAATGTTATGACGCTACAATATACAGCGTTGTGCAGAAGTTCTGGGTCTTGACTGTTAACATTTCCCTTCACCTCATCTATCAGAGTCCTGTTGTTCTCCAGCTTCCTTGGCTGATCGTAAGCAGCCAGAGGAACAGAGTTGGACCGAAGCCGAACGTCTCGTCTCTCTGTCCTGGTCACACCTGGTTTCCCTGGTTTCCCTGGTCCACCTGGTCCACCTGGTTCACCTGGTTCACCTGGTCCACCTGGTCCACCTGGTTCACCTGGTTCACCTGGTCCACCTGGTTCACCTGGTCCACCTGGTCCACCTGGTCCACCTGGTCCACCTGTCTGCTGCTGCCGCTGGGCGATCAAAGGCAGGAAGCTATCAGACCAGTAGAGAGAGAGAGAGTGATGAGTTCATGTTTCACCTCATCATGTTGTTGTCTTGTTGGACAGTGTGTGTGTGTGTGCGTCTGTGTGTGTGTGTGTGTGTGCGTGTGTGTGTGTGTGTGTGCGTGTGTGTGTGTGTGTGTGTGTGTGTGTGTGTGTGTGTGTGTGTGTGTGTGTGTGTGACTGACACTGCTAATAAAACCCAAACACACACAACCGAATCCTCTCCAGTTGTAAACCTCAGCAGGAAATAAAAATACATTTTAAAACATTGAATATGATGGAGTTTGCAGCATCCTGAGCGTCTTTCTGACATATTTTGACCTTCCAGGACATAGAGACAGTTACAAAGTCAGCCTTCTGTCATCTGAGGAACATTTCTAAGGTTAAAGGTTTACTGTCCAAAGAAGATCTACAAAAAGTGTCTTTACAGTTTCCTGACTTATCAGTCAAAATATCTAACGAAGCCTGTTTTTGAGTAAAAGGTCACTGGAGATTTGTGGCCCTGCTTATTATGACATTAAAATAAAAGTAAAACATTGGTTTTGTCCCTACAATTTTCTACTTTGGATATAAATTTACCATTGGAAATTTCACAGAAAGAGAAACACAAAGGGTTTCCAGCTGCACCTGTACCGTTTAAACCGTTTCTAAGTTGATCCGAGGGCCACAAGAAACTACTCAAAGGACCTCAAATGGCCCCCGTGCCACACATTGGACACCCCGGCTTTAAAGCAAGACTAAAAATCCATCTGATTAGAAATACCTGGAACATATTTGATATGTATTGATCATTTAGATGAACTTTAACTATGTAGAAAAATTCAAGTAGCATAAACTAACATTAAAAACAGAAGATTCTTTTTTGAAAATTAAAATTTAACAAGTAAAATTTAAAAACAAATCACATTTATTTCCACATCAGATGCATTTAAATCAGCTAAGTTGGAGCAGAAACACTCACTCTAATGCAGAGTTTTGTAGTAAACAGTTACTTTTACTTTTGTGAAAAAATAACTTCTAGGAGTATTTTTACTACGCTGTACTTTGGGTAATTTTATTATGAAGTATTTCTACTCTTACATAAGTATAATTTTTGGGTTCTCTGCCCTCTACTCTGATGTACAATAAAACCTAATTCTCTTAACAGTTTCCCCCAAAATGTCCTCAGAACCAAACATGAAGGTTGATCTGCTCTCCACAAACAGAAACACAAACGTTTCTGTGTCAGATTTGTTTTCAGATCCATCTGATCAGGGTAATGTATCCGAGATCCGCAGCAGAGTATCACAAACACTCATCAAATTCATCCGACCCGTCCGAGTTTCCATCTCCGCTTCAGACGGCGGCGCTTCTGCAACACGCGGTTACGAAATCCACCTTCCATCTCCGACGTTTTCTCTCCGTAAACCAGCCGTTCGATCCCACAAACACTGTCAGTGAGACGATTCGCCTACCTGAGCTCTGCGCCTTCAGATTCCTCCTGGATCTGAGAGAGATGCCTGGCGCCCATCTTCCCCTGAAACAGCAAAAACAGGAGACAAACGCAGAGGATACAGTGTCAGTTAATTACAGACGGAGACCTGGAAGAGGAGAGAGACTGTTTCACCTGACAACGGTTACCGCGGTGACAAGAGACATCTGCCCATCAGTATCGGGGCTGATAGGCGACACCAAACACACACACACACACACACACACACACACACACACACACACACACACACACACACACACACACACACACACACTGACAGCCCAGTGGAGATTAATTACCTTTATCCTCTTAGGAACGTTACACCTGGTTTTATCTTCTTTTGTGAGGTTTTACTTCACAGTTGGAGCTGAACTACGGTTTTCTACACACAAGTTAATATATAAAAACCCAAAAGTTCTGTAAGCAGAGGGAATAGCAATCAAAAATTTAACAAGATCTTAATGAATATATATATATTTCTGACAAAAAATACTACTAACTACTGGTTTTTAAAAATTCAGTTATGATTTCTATAGTACTTAACACAGGGGTGTCCAAAGTGTGGCAATAAAACCTCTATATTATATTATTATGGCTGGTTAACTCAGCTGGTCAGAGTGTTGTGCTGGTAACATGGAGGTCATGGGTTCAATCCCCATAGTGGTCAATTCAAAGCTAAAGTCTTTCAGACAATCAACTCTTCAAAATACAAAAAAGCCTTAAAAATAAAATCAAAACTTCAAAATAAAAAGACAATCAACACTTCAAAATAAAAAATTGCTGGAAAATAAACTGCCAGTATTATGCATGTTGATTTTGAAAGACATTTTTCTAAAGTGTTCATATAAGTTGTTCTGAAATTGCTGTAAATTCAACATTATGTATGTCAGGTCAGCTTAGCTGGTCAGTTTCTGGTACCAATAATGCTGAGGTCATGGGTTCAATCCCCATACTGGCCAATTCAAATCTAAACACATAAAAAAAGGCTGGAAAATCAAATATTATGCATGTTGATTTTGAAAGACATTAGAATAATAGCACTTCCCTTAAATCTTCATTGTGTTAAGGTCATGTAAGTTCTTAAATCGATTGAAACTCAACAGTATGTAAAGTATATTTTTTAGCTCAGCTGAGGTCATGGGTTCAATACCCGTACTGCCTAAATCAATACTTCAAAATACAAAAAGGCTGGAAAATCAAATATTATGCATGTTGATTTTGAAAGACATTAGAATATGAGCATTTTTTTCTAAAGTGTTTATATAAGTTGTTCTTAAATCGATTGAAACTCAACAGCATTCACACTAATACCATATTTAGGATTGCTGGTACTTACAGGATCCATTTCTGGTCACGTCTTGGTTCCGTCCGGTAACTCAGCCTTCCTCTCTTCAGACCAGGCGTTTCGCTGAGACCTCATTAGTTTTCCTTTGTGCTGTTCATCCTCCACCTGAATTAGTCATCAGGCTGCTAGTGAGTAATCAGCTCAGGTAGATGACATCATTAAGAAGGGAAACTCTGATAAATATTACATTTACAGAGATCCGGAAACAATTTCACCCAAAGTTGATGCCATCTAATTCTGATAAAGGAATGCTAATAAACTTAATTTATCTTGCAGTGTACAGATCTTTAGGCAATTAAGGCCTCATCTTGGATAAAAACATGTTTTTTTGTTGAGACTTTCTTAAAATAATCATAAATAAATAAGTCTAATCCATCAAAAATCGAACACGAAAAAATTTAAAGAAACATCAAAACAATAATAATTACATTATACTGTTTATTTAAATAAGCTATCAGAATAACTAAACATCACATTTAAAGACCAAAACTCCAAAAAAAACTACTGACTGCTACTTAACTTCTAAGAAAATATTAAATTGATTAAAGGCGACAACCTATTTATGGAGTTAGATTTGTTTCACAATTATTCAATCAAAAAAAATCATCTCAAACCAAAAAAATCTTAACTTTTTAATCATAAAAATAATTTTTTACAAAACAAAAACATTTTTAAAGATTTTTTTTTATTGAAGTCACTAATTTTTTGATTGAATCTCTTTTTTGGTTGAGTCTATTTTTTATTTTTTTGTCGAACTTATTTTCTTGCTTATACAACTTTATTTGCTTTGGGAAAATTAGTGACTTCAATAAAAAAAAAAATCTTTAAAAATGTTTTTGTTTTGTAAAAAATTATTTTTATGATTAAAAAGTTTTTTTTTGTTTGAGATGATTTTTTATTTGATTGAATAATTGTGAAACAAATCTAACTCCATACCTATTACTCTGAAAAATGAGCCATTTCAAAAACATCATGAATCTGTAGGCACTACCCGTTACCTAGCAACCCCAGCCTGTTACCTAGCAACCCCAGCCTGTTACCTAGCAACCCCAAACACAATTCCAACAGTTTGGTCGGCTAGTTTTAACGCTTTATGTGCTTTACGAGTGTTTTGTTGTTGACTTACCATCCAGAATTAAATAAAAAAAAGTGTTAAACCATATTTTATATTCATTTTATTCTTCACTCCTCTTAGTTGTAAATATTGTCTGGTTTCTAAAGAATAAATTAGTTGTAGTTCAATCAGTAGATTGGATTAAATACGCAAAAAGTGAGAAGTTTGGAGCTCTCAAACTTTAAAACATCATACAAAATGTAAAAAAAATTAAAACAACAATCCAAGAACATTTAATTTTTTTTTTATTAAAGCAGTTGGGATTCACTTAGCTCATAGAAAAGATTAAGTTAAACATGTTTACATTCATAAATAACTCACAATGTCACTGTATCTTCCTTTCAGGTAACCACAGCGTTTTTGTATTATTTAGACTCAATTCCATTTCATCCAGTCCACACAACTGCAAAATTTTTATTTTTTATTTAGCAGAATATTGTAAATGTTTTGTGCACTTTTGTAATGAAAAAACAAAAAGTTATTGTCTTCTTCTGAAGCTTTTGTGTTGTTTCCATCAGTAGTTATTGGAGCAGCGCCCCCACAGGCGAGGAGGGGAACAGGTTGTTCAGAGGATGTGATTTGTTTGACTCAGTCCAGTGTGAAAGTGAACTACAGAGGCTGAAAATATAACAAATGTTGCAATATTGTCACCAATCAAACCAGGACAGAAAACACACTAAATTTTGTCTGAGATGTCAGTAAATTATTTCAAACAGGAGGCTTTCAGAAACTAAACATCTCATAAACTGAACAAAGAAACTGGCCCAGTAAGACCAGAACTACCAACCCAAACTCAAAATAATCCACAGAATCTGGGTCAGTTTATAGGTCTGGATATGAAATGGAATTGGGTTTCAGAAGTCCATGTTTGTATCTAATCATTCATAAAGTTGGCATTGTAATTTCAGATTTTTGATAAAAAAAATATATATTTTTAATTTTTTTGTCCATTTTGTGTACTACTATTGTCTGTCACCAACGGAAACATCAACTCATTGAAATATTTTAAATACTTAAAAGATTTAAGACATTTGTTTCTTTAAGCAGCCAACAGAAGTGTAAACTGCTAACCAGCCATTTCTAATCTCATTTCTAATCCTCAGCAAAGATTTATTACTCTACAAATTCAGACTTTACATAAACAAAGAAAAAACTTTCAAGTGCTTCACTGAGGAAAAAATACAAACAGCAGTTTTTTAAATTTATTTTGTTTTTCTGAGCCAAGATCAGCAAAGCGAGAAATGTCCAAAACAGATTAATGTGACTAGTTACGTAATCTGAAGAATTGTCTTCCTCTCACAATAAAATGCATTTGGAATTTATAAAAAACAAACAACAATACAACAGTGTAGTCAAAGTTTTCAGTTTTTTTGTCAGTAAAAGCAGAGATCTGCTAAATGAGATCATTTGTTATAATTAATTTTCAGGAAGAAGCTAATGTTCATGTCTTTGTGCAGCGTCTGTAGAAGTGGAAGTAATAATCTGTAAAGAGCGCCCCCGCGTAGTGGTGGTCAGTACTGCAGTTTGCTTGACCCTGGAGAAACAGTTACAAATATTTCCATGGTTTAAATAAATATTTAAATAAAATATCCAAGGCATTTTTATGTTTGTAATAAAATAACAAACTGTCATAAATATAGTGAGCTGCTGTCTAAATTACAACGAACATGCTTAATTTTCTGAAACTGTAGCTGGCTAGCTATTTGTGATTTATGTGATTTGAAGCAGAAATAATTTGTTTCTTACAGCTACTGAGGACCGGAAGTGATATGAACTGTAATGGAGCCGAGCCACATGAAGAGGCCACTCATGTTCCCCCTGCAGAAACAGACAAATTAATCAAATAAGTCAATTACCATATTTTCTGCACTATAAGGCTCACATAAAAACCTTCAATTTCCTCAAAAAACGACAATGCGCCTTATAACCCGGTGCGGCTTATATATGGACCAATATTGAACCATAACAAGTCCAGCAACTACGGTCAGCAGCCGCCGACTTCATCCTGCCCCTAGAAGAAGAAGTGCATGCTGGGATAGTTGTCAGAACGCGTTTTTTTAAATAAAGTTTGATAATACTTTTAAAGCCGGGGGGGAAGAGAGAGAGAGGCTGCAGCGGCAGCGTGTCGGTTGGTCTGAGTTACCCAGAAGGCAGTTGGGCACAACACCAACACCATGAGTGAAACAATGACTGGGGCAGCTACTATATAAAGTACTCAGGGATCCACTTCTTTACAAATGTAGACTTGTAATAATAGATTACGGAACAAATTGGCAACCCAAACTGAAGCGTCTATTCTATGCGCCTTATAATGCAGTGCGGCTTTCATATGAAAAATGTTTTAGATTAGGCCATTCATTGAAGGTGCGCCTTATAATCCGGTGCGCCTTATAGCGCGGAAAATACGGTATTTTTCAACTCTATCCACTGTAGGATCTTTTGTGTAACAATTCTACCTTCACTGCATGAAGAATTTTTCACTTTAAATTAATGAAACGTCTGTAAAGACTCTGGAGTTTCATGCTTTTATGTCATGGTCTACCTCAATCCTTCCTCAGTGGTTCTAGTTAGGTTTATTTCTATGTCTAGTCCTTTTAGTTATTCTAGTTTCTGTGTTCCTTAGTTCTCCTTGTTATTAGATCAGTCTTAATTCTTGTCCGCATGTCTTTGTCTCCTCCTAGTTTTCACGTTTTCTCTAGTCTTGGTGTTTCTTCAGTGTTAGGAGTTATTTCCTGCTCTCTTGTGCAACTTCTCCTCTCCTGTCTGCTGACTCCTGCTCTAACTATTCACATCTGTTATCAATTAGCTCATCTGCCCTGGTCCATGGTTCTCACACACAGCTGCATTTTGTAAGCCTCATCACTTTTTATATTAAATCTTCATCTCCATTTACGCCTTCAGCCTTTTGCATTTCGGTCCACTACTACCAATAACATGACAAAGTGTAAATTTTCAAATTTTCTGTTATTTGTTAATCTAGACCAAACACATAAAAATCTTCCAGAGAGGGTAAAGTCAATAAAAAAAAAAAATCTATAGTTATTAGCCATTAAAACACATTTTCCCAATTTTTGTGTAATATTAAAACTGATTTACACAGAAGTGCAATAAAAACCAAAAACGTACCTGTGTATTTGATGGGTACCTATATTCACAGTCATCTCTTTCTTTCGTTATCACAGAACAAGGGACAGTTTCATCTACAGCACATAGATGAACCACCAACAACTCAGAAGAACTGAAACATAATAAATAAGAACATTTTACACAATCAACCTTCAAAGAACGTAACTTAGTTTACTTTTAACCAGAAATCAATTAGCAATTCGCTAACTGATGATGTCAAGCTTGGATAATTTATTGTTCCTGTGAGGTTTTACTGTTAAAATATTATTCAAAGCAGCTCAGTTTACCATTTGCCAGGGAGCAAAAAAAAAAGCTACTGCTAGTAAACCACAAAAATATGACGCTAACTGGCTAACTGCTTTTTAAAATTATGTTAATAATTAAAATAGTAAGATGTTAGATACAATATAGGGCCAACATATGAGGGGAACATTATACAGTACATTTTACTCTGAAATATTGTTCAGACAAAGAAAGCCAGCTAGGGAACAAAAAGTCTTCTGCTAGCTAACAGCAAGAGTATGATGCTAACCAGCTAACAATAAATTCAAGGAGTTTGACAATTTAGGGCAAAAATGTTAATAAACTTTAACTTCACAGGAACCAGCCACTTTAAAGGCCATAGATCTGATCTGATATGAGGTTTCAAATGATTTCTTATGGGTATTTTTTCATCCTTTGGTAGCAAATTAGTAGCAGCTAATTTAACCTTAAGCTAAGAAGAAATTATTAGGAATCTGTTGATGCTGACAAGTTAATGGCAGGTGAAGTGTGAAAAAGTTTCAAGGGTAAAACTACTTTGGCAAAACTCCTAAATCCATCAAGGAAAAAGTTGAGCTCTTACATGAGAGACCAGGAGTTTCTGCAAAATATTTAAGCAAGATGTAAAAATGTGTTTTATTTTGTGTTTTGATTGCATCAGTCCTTACTTCATAAGCAGCGTGACTCTCATGTTGACAGGGACAAACTGGCTGATAGGAACCCTAAAAATGTATCTCTCAGGCCTAAATAAAGCAAAACAGACAGAAATGTTACTACAACTAGTCCAAAGAAGCAAATTAGGGTGAATTGTTTTGTCGTTTAATGTTCTACTGATCGACCTACCCACATTCATCCCTCATGCAGTATTTGCCGTCAATCACCTGGTTGTTCTCTTTAATCATGAACGTATGAATGGTTGTGTTTCGCCCTGATGGAGAGGAAAGAGTCTCTCAATCACATAAAACACAAATATTACAGTTTATGGTTGCAAAATGATAGAATTCATGGGGTATGAATACTTTTGCGAGCTTCTTTTATTTTGAAAACATGTATCAGTGATATGTAATACTCACAGTCTCCAGTAGTTTTCAGGTGATTAATTGTTTCTTTTCCTGCTCCTGTTGAACAAAAACACCAGCCTGATTCTGCTCTTTCGTTATGCTGCTTATCTGGATAACGTATCTGGGTCTTCTGGGCTGCGGTTACCTGATCTGGTTGAGTTTCTGGCTGGATCAGAGGTCGGCCTGATGGAGAACATGCTGCCCACTGGAGACGAAGGGCAGCAGAAAACCTCATTGCAGAACAGCAGATCACAGAAGCTCACATCAGGAGGCCAGGAACCAGGAGGCGTCGTTTGTGGGGCTGCAGTTGTTGGTGCTGAGACTGGAGGTGCAACTCACTGTTAGCATATTAACTTTATTTTCTTGATTTATTTTAAAATAGTTTGGGTTTTTCATTTTAGACCCGTTGCAGCAGGACATTGCCAAAGCTGTTGGCTGACGATGACTAGCATTGGTTTCAGCTGTCAAGTTGTCAACATAACACGCTAAATCTTAAATGCACGTCTGGTAAATAAAGAAAAAGGGACGCAGTGTTTGCTATTAATTGCCAACAGTAGGACAGCAAGATAACAAGGTCAGGAAAAAGTTTTCATGAAGAAAGGGATAAGGAAGTAGTTCAGCTATGCTAGCTTGACTATGACAATCTTAACATGTAGATGTGCTGTGGAATCCAATGTGTTTCGGTTCAGTTAAAAAAATAAAAGAGGCAAGCTAAACACCCACCTGACAGATCATCAGTATGTGTTTAAATTTGATAATCAGCCAACACAGAGTTAGTTTAGCTACTAGCAGCGGTAGCTAATCTCCCACGGCAATCAATCGGTAATAACTTCAAAATAACCACCAGACCTGAAAACATGAAACTGTAACGGACTGAATGTTCGGTTCTTTGTGTGGGAAATGTCTGAGAGTTTTTGGTGTTAAATCCTGAAACAATCCTGAAAGAAAAAAGTGCCTTTATTTTATTCTTCAACTGTTTTTTTTTAATATGCTTTTCAGTGTCAATTTTTTTTCCTATTTCAGTTTTTAGTTTTATTTAACTACAACAACCTTGTTACAGACATAAATATAAGGAATGAAGGCTGCACAGTGGCGCAGTTGGTAGAGCTGTTGCCTTGCAGCAAGAAGGTTCTGGGTTCAATTCCCAGCCCAGGTCTTTCTGCATGGAGTTTGCATGTTCTCCCTGTGCCTGGTGGGTTTTCTCCGGGTTCTCCGGTTTCCTCCCACAGTCC
>CAEGAF010173709.1:0-21157 GCA_903067075.1 Micropoecilia bifurca | reverse complement strand
CCTGGAGGAGCTGGAAGAAGTGGCTGGGGAGGGAAGTCTGGGCCTCCCTTCTGAAGCTGCTGCCCCCGCGACCCGACTCCGGATAAGCGGAAGAAAATGGATGGATGGATGGAAAAAAACCTGACCTAAACACGGTCATAAATAAAAATAAAAACAAATTAGAGTTCACATTTAAACAGGGTTAAAGTGTAACTAAATATTCAATAATTACAAAAAAAACTATATTCCATAAAGTGCTTTTCCGGAATCTTTCACATTAACTTTAAATTAAAGATTGCGATCACAGCTTCAAATTAAAGTTACAGATCAAGCAAGGGTACAGATCAAATTAATGTGCACTTTTAAATTGTACCCAAGTTTAATTGATAATAGTGTCAATTAAACTTAATCAACTTCCTTATTTCCATAAACAATTGTTTCTTTTTTTCCTTTTGTTGCATTAGCATTGTTAGCAGCTACAAGTTAGCCAGCTCACAGGGCTAAGACACAGTTTGTAATGTAATTGTCACTATGTTGAAGTTTTTTTTCTCTTACTCTTTAATACTTTGGGTTTTGTTGACCAGGCTGCTACAAGATGTGGAACTGCTTGTTTCTGTCATGTGCAGCTACAAAACCAATGCTAATGTTAGCACTGTTAGCGGCTAACAGTTAGCCAGCTCACAGGGCTAAGACAGTTTGTAAGGTAATTGTCACTCTGTTGGAGTTTTGTTTTTCTTACTCTTGACTGCGTATTTGAGTTTTGTCAGCCAGCCAGTAAATTCTTAATTAAAGACACAGACACGTCCAGAGTGCTAATTACATACAGACTTAATGTCTTATTTAACTGGCCCTCTTTTAGTCTTTTATTGTAATATTTGTATTATTTCTATATTGATACTTTCTTATTTTATTATTGGACCCTTGCAACAAAATTTCTTTCAATATGTAAATTTTTAAACGTACAATTTAATGACAATAAAATATGCCTGTATATGTCTCTTTCAAGTCACTTTTAAATGGAATAGTATGTAACCTGCGAAGGTACATCCTATTAAAATTGTGAGGACCTTTATATTTTATGCATTTCTTGATTTTACATTTACATTTGATATCCATCATCTCTGGCATGTGCCTGGCTCCTTGAGTTTACAAAATTATCCATAAAAAACCTCCAACTGTAATAAACCGTAACATGATGGAATGGTTTGCTGTGTGTTTTCATACTCTTGAAATCAGATTAAAATCATTTTCAAACTTGTTAAAGACCAGATCATGTTGGACCTGCAGAATTCTACAAGAATCATGTTTGAGGTGTGTGTTTGTTGATGTCCTGAGGATTTAACCATCATAAATTGCATATAAAATGCTCAGAGAAGAAAAAACCGACACATTGTGCGATCAGTCGAGACAGAAAATGTTGTCTTCCCCACATCAATCATTTTCCCACTTCGCCACAGTGCAAGCCCTGATTGCCCACTTCTCATGTTTAAGTGTCATTGGGCTATCGTCACAGCCTTTTGCTTCTGTCTTGATCTGCTGACAGCTGTGTGAGTGTAGATATTTTTATCTTTGAAATAAGGCATAACGAAGCCGTTACTACACTCCATGGACAAAGACGTGATGTTCATGATGTGAATGCATTGCGTACTGTACAAGAACTAAATACCAAAACAATACAAATGCGGTTGTATCATTACTTCTGTTGTTTTAACTTTGTTGTGGTTGAAAGGTTAATTTGGTAGTTGTACTAACTGCATATTCAAATAGTTAAACACCTTTGTGCTGCTGTTCCTCTGTACTTCCATTTTGTTCTTTTAAACAAATTCGTGTACTTCTGCACCTTTTTTCCTCTGTATCCAAATCTCACTTAGAGTTTAGCTGGAGTCGTTTCCTTACAGCAAACTTTGGGTAGATCAAAGAAAAATACTCTAAATCTTGTCAAGGTCGCCGAAAGATTTGAAACTTTACCTGGCGAGTGTTGACTGTGCTCTGGTTTTCTAAGAACTAGAAAAAGTCATGAGAACCAAGGCAAAGGACTGAAATGAACCAAAAACCAGACTGTTCTTCCCTTTTACGCTCCTGTTAAAATCATTACAGCCGACTTCTGCCCTGGCACGGGTCTTTTAATCCAATTTCTACCGTCCTATCAAGTTAGAAATATATTTTCAAATGGGCCCGAAAACGGGCAGTTTTAAAACATCTGCTGGCGTGTAGCCGGGGCATGAATGAATGATTGTGGCTTGTAAACGTACTCGTCAACACGAAGTGAAAAGCATCTCATAAATGCAGCCCATTTAGTGGGTTTTTGGATCAGAGCAACCCTCGCTGCTGAGGACAGGCCAAGCTTAAAAAGGAAGGCGCTTCACGGGCGCAAAGCCTCCGATTGAGGGCGCAGAGGGCCAGGAAGGGAGGAGTGCCAACGCTTGCCTTCGGTGTCCACCTCAGATCCCTTCATCCTGTCTCTCTTCTTCTTTTCCCAGCAGCTGGCCGGTCTTTTACCCCGCCGGAGAAAGACCTCTGTGTCTGCTCTGGTTAAGAACAGAGACCCCGTCCATGAATTCACACCTGCTGCCTCCTCTTCCTTTTCTCTCCAGTCGTTCCCCCCTTCACTTCCTGTCCTCTCTCCAGAGTCGCCACTTTACCCGAATCATCCCTGGTTCTCTTTGTTTTCTTCATATTTTCCACAGAGCTAACACTTACCGCTCTCCTCCTCTCTCCCTTTCCTGATCCAGCTGTCAGTCGCGTCTCCGCTTTCTGTGGGCCAGGTTTCCAGTCCAGTTATTATTGACTCAGAGTGGCATGCCGCTGAGACGATAGCAGCAGTCCTCGTGGGGAAGTCATTATGTACAGATATGGAGCACCAAGTCCACACCGCAATGTCAACAGCATCTGACTGCAGGGGAATTAGAAGCAGGAGACATTTTAAACGAGGCCCGGCGACTCCCACTGCACAAACGCCCTGCTGCTCGTTACAAATGAACCCCTGTAAAGTGGCAAATGGATGGGTTAGGTCAGCATGGAGATCCTCCTGTCTTAGTTTACTCTCAGCATTCTGGTACTTTGGTTTGTGGCACTGTCAATCTCTCTTTAACTTCAAACATGAAAACAGAAATATTTCAATTCAACAGCATGACATACATTTCATTTTACTCACCCAGGTTGCCGATAATTTAAAAAAGAAGGAGAGGTAGTCTCGCAAGGTCGTCTTATTTAAAAGTAATGTTTGTCTGAAGGAGTTTTTTTTTTTTTTTTTCCCCGACAACCAGAAACAAGAAACTTTCCTGGAAACTGAGAAGCGTCTGTGTGGGAGGAGATCAGAAACACAGACACAGATGATTTGTTGGAGCTGCAGTGCACAACCAGACCAAGCTTAAGTTCAGAGGTCACTGCTGCTTTAAATATGCTAGTCTGTGTGATGTTTACTGGAACAAATACTACTGTCATAGTGGAACTTTAGTAATCTCAGACATTTAAACAGAGGCTTTAAAGGGTGAAAAAAATAACTTATGAAGACACATAATTCCCCAATATACATATTTCAATTTAAAGAAATAAATGCTAGTAATTAAATATTAGAATTGATTGTGATTCAAAAATGTCCTGCGTTTGTTTAATTCTAGCATTTAAAGAAATTTATCATCAGAAATAATATCAAATATAGAGTATTAGGACATTGCTGAGAAAATAAAAATAATGGAAAAAGTCTTACAAGAATAAATTCAAAATAATAGAATAAACTCATACAGTTGAATTGTTACTATTCTTGTAAAATTACAACTTAATTATCATAATTTTATTCATTTTTTCTCAGTTACTAATTCTCAGTTACCACATGTAACTCTGTCATATTTTTGTCTTAGACTCTTATTTCAAAGAAGGAATGAAGCATTTCCGGAGCTGCCACGTTGGGTTGACGGCTAACAACAGCTGCTAACCGACTAGGTCGACAACACTCGTAAAAACATCAAAAAGCCTCTTTTACCTTGACATCTCTTGTCAGGAAACATTTTATCGAGCCGTTTATCTAAGTACGCCACGTTTAACTGCCGGTTAGCTAGCTGAAAGAAGCCTTCCACGCTTTATCCTTGATAAAAGACCATATAAGATAATGATAATGCTAAAAGAGCTAACAGAGAATGGAAACCAACTTCAGCTTCTCGATTTGGACTTCCTAATTGGTTAATACCCAGAGGGACGTTATTTTGTCGCAGTCACGTTTACCGCTAGTTAGTCTGAGAGAAGCTAAAACTAGAGATTAGCCTTCTCAACATGAACCATACGGTAGCAACGTCCCATCCAGACAGGAAAGCACCAGTTTCTTGGTCTGAGGGTGGCTGACCAAGAAATTTATCACCCAGATGCAACTAGCATCTTAAATGGGGGAAGGAATCCCAGCAGTGAGATTCCCATGGAAAACATTAACATGTGTATACAGCAAGCCTTTATCCTGACAGCAAGGGGCAGACTACTTAACTCTACCCACCTCCTCGTTGTGCCCTGACATCCTTCCCAGATCATTTATCAGCTCCTTTGTCTCGTGCTTTCTGGCGTGTAGCTTTCAGCTGCGCTGTCTATTAGCACCTCCAACTTTCTTCCCTCTGCGGCTTCTGCTGTCGGTCGGCATCCCTCTTCGGTGCTGTCAGCTCTGCTACTCCTGAGGTTTTTTTTCTCAGTGTTCCCTTCTGCTATATACGCCATTGGTTCCTTCCACACCTAGCTGCCTCCTCCTTGATTGGCTGAACAAGGGAGAAGCATCATTAGCAGGCCCCACTACTCCATCTTCTTTGCAGTTCATAAATTCTTCAAATTACTTGCTCTCAAGGCCAAACCCTTAACGTTAATCAGGCCTGTTACACAAAACGATAACCATACTTCTCCAAGCTCTAACCACAGACACAAGCTGCATTTACAAGGGGATAATGTTTATATTATTAATTATCCTACATCCACAATCGAGAATCTATGAGGACTACCATAAAGTCATGAAATTCTGAGAATAGTCACAAAACAGTCACAAAATAATAAAGTGGAAATAAGATAAGAATAAAATGACTTTTTGTGCATTACTTTGACTTTATTGTCATAGGAGTTCATTCTCAACATGTTATGACTTTATTCTCCAAGTTTTAGACAACTACATATTCTGGTCCTGATGTTCTGTCATAAGAATCAGGGCAGGTTTTTCTTTGGCTAATGCTTAAAGGAAGGTAATGGACTTTGCTGTCTAAGACTGGATCTATTGAGAATTTGTGGCCGCATATTATGGGAATAAAGAGTCATAATGGTGTTAGAACAATAAACTGCAAAATGTACATTATTCTAGTGGGTCTGTTACAAATCATATTAGGGGGAAAAACAGTATCAGATCCATGAAACCATTAATCTCAGAAAATAGGCAGGATGATATAAAACCCCAAACTGGGAAAGAAAGGATTCAATAAGCATTAAAATATAGTTTAAGGCTTTTATTACTTAAAGATCAGAGCTGCTGCCTTGCAGCAAGAAGGTTCTGGGTTTGATTCCTTGCCCCAGTCTTTCTGCATGGAGTTTGCATATTCTTGTGCATGCGTGGGTTTTCTCCAGGTACTCCGGTTTCCTCCCAGAGTCCAAAGACATGACTGTCAGTTTAATTGGCCTGTCCAAATTGTCCCTAGGTGTTTGTGCATGGTTGTTTGTCTCTGTGTTCCCCTGCAACAGACTGGCGACCTGTCCAGGGTGACCCCGCCTCTCGCCCGGAACATTAGCTGGAGATAGGCACCAGCAACCCTACCGACCCCATTAAGGGACAAGGGTGTAAAGAAAATGGATGGATGGATAGATGGATGGTGGGATGGTGGCCGGTAAAAACTTTCCTCTACTGGTGGAGAAACTGTTTAATTTCCAACTCATGGTTGAAAAGAAGGGGTGACCAGGGTCTCCACAACACAACATTTACCGCGTTGTGCTAAAAGAACGTCCGCTTCCAGAGAGCTGGGCAGGTCCAACCCCAAATGGGCCAACAGATTGGCGGTGGGCCAAGGAAACAAGGGCCATCTTAGGGTCACCACAGGCTCGACCTCTACGGCACAAAAAGAACTCTTAAGACAGGATCTTACCTTGAAAGGCAGTGATGAAAAAACACCAGAGGGTTATGAGAAGCAGGAGCTACATTTCACAAACACAAGAACATTTTTGTTTCCCCTTTTTTTTACCTTTGTGGCGGAAATCTGTTGTCAAAGAAAAAAATCACCCTGACGCTTCTTATTGTGTGTAGACTGGAACTGACCATTCGGCACCGTCACTAAATCAGCTGTTTTCAATGGAAGTGGTAGAAATCAATTGTATGTAGCAGGTGATTCAAATTATGTATTTATTTTCATACACCAGCTCTCATATTAATATATACGTTGTTGGTAAGGGGATGGTTTGAAGTTTCAAACACACACACATCCCCACATGGACAAAACCGAACAGTGAAAAGAACATGTGCAGCAGAAACACATATTTCTTTTTATTTTTATTTTTTACAGATTTTGGGATTTTTTTTTTACTGAGAAAAGTTTTACCCTTACATCCTGAAATATAAAATAATGCACATTTTATTGACACAAAGTTGTCAATAAAATAAATAAAACAAATCAAAGATAAATGTGGCGCTATTTATTAATATAATTCAAATTAAAACAAAACATTTCATTCTTAAAGTGCGACTGAAGGTCTGACAGCCTGAAGAGTGTTTTCTTTGCAGTTCTTGGCTTTAACTAGGCCATTCTAATACATGAATATTCTTTCTTGATTGCAGCCAGTCGTTTTTAGCTCTGATGTTTAGGGTTACTGTGCAGTTGGACATTGGACCAGTCCTGTTTTTTTCTCAATTATTTCCGTTCATTTAGCTTCCTCTGTCTTCATTTACCCAACTCATCTTCCAGTATGTTCTACGAAAATGATCCCCACAGCATGATGCTGCCACCACCGTGTTTGGGTTTAAATTTGTTGCCATCCACACGGCTGGAAACATAATAGCAACTTAGCTGATTTTCTGAGTCTTTCCTTCTAATAGTGACTTTCTTCCTGTACCTCTGCTGTGATGCTCAGGTTTGCTTTTTTAAACACTTTCCGAACTTTGATTTAACATTTTAGAGAATCATGAGAAATTTATTTCCACTTTCAAACGCGCACTACTATTGGGTTCATCACATAAAATTAATAAAATATAAAATTTGTACCAGTTATTAACCATACTGCCCACAGCCATTCACTCTAATTACATATTTAAAAATCTAATTGCTTTCAGATAATTGTTCCTCTGAATTCGCAGTAGTCTTTGTATGTTGACCATCAGATTGTACACTTTCTCCTCTGTCCTGTGTGGTGCTAATGCTGATCATAATGCATGTTAAATATGTCATATAGAGCAAAGATATATGTTCAATATTTAATATCTCAACGTGCTGAGAAGCGTCATATTTGTGACGATGTGAAGTTTCCTGTCTGGCAAGAAAAGCTGACTCTCAACTCACCGAAACCAAATCCACCTAATGCTACAAACAAAGTTGACTGATTGAAAGAAATCTGCTTATTTTTCATTTTCCACACAAACGTTGTGGAGCAATTCGACTCCCTCGCTATCAGGTCCTGCTACAACAGAATCAGAGTGATTCCACATTACAAATTGCCTCTGTTGTTTCTTATTGTACCAATCAGTGAATTTTGCACAAGCGACACCAATCATCTGGATGTTTGACTCATTTATCCTGGTTTTCCTTTTTGTTTCGTTTTTATATTTCTCCGATTTATTCATTTGTCTGCATGTGTGCCCACGTAGCTTGAGGACAGTTTAGGAGCTTAATCTAATCAATTAAAAAAAAAAAACAAAAAAAAAAACATGTACTCTTTGCAGGATAATCGTCTCTTGCCAGACAAACGGTTTCTGAAAATAATCCCGTGCAGCCGGGGAGGCAGCCGGGCGCCTGAGGTGGAGCGGAGCTCCGAAAACGCTCGTCTCTGCACGCCAGATTTCCGTTTACCTTCTGCTCAACTCCTCGCCCCTCACCTCCGCTTATCTGCTCGCAAACTAAAAGCATTCGCAACAACTTCCAACCTTGTGCAAAGCAGCAGGTTCCCCTCTCCTCTCCTCTCCCCACCCATGTTTGATTTGTCCCTGTTTTACTCGGGTTTATCTCTGCGACCAGAAACGAAGAACAAAACAAAACAAATCACTTTTGCGCCGTGGATGTCTTGTGTGTGTGTGGGTGTGTGTTTTTTTTTAGGTAGATTAATTAACACGGCTCAACTCATTAACTTCTGAATGAGTTTGCTTTATTGCGTGGAGCTTGTACTTGTGAGGCCTTACGCAGCCGCGTCCCGTGATCCGTATGGAGCAACTCATCTAAAAGAATATCTAATTAAGTAATCAAGCCGCATGCATTTCTGTAGGCTGTCTGATGCCAAGTCATGCATGTACTTGCTGGTGCTGGAGGAAATAAATTAAGTTACAGAACGGAAGATTGGTGCGTGTTTGTCTCTGTGTGCGCTTACTTCTGCTTCACTTTCTCTATTATTCTCAACATCTAAGTTGACAACAAAAAAAAAGAAAGAAACCGGCTCGTCTTTTGGGCTGAGCTAAGACAAGCACAGAACAGAAGACGCTTTTATACTTTTTTACAGTTTTTTTTGTTCATTCGTTTCAAATTGTCCCGGTTTCATCGTTTGCGAGCAAAGCGGACCTTTCTGTTCTCTTCTCTGAGCTGCATTCCCGTCGATCCCTCATTATGCCGGCGGAAGTTAAAAATAAGAAAGAAGGGTGGGGAGAAGAATCGGTCTGGTGTCTCGTCGTCCCCGTGGTTTCAGCCGCGCCGCAAACAAGAGCGGCTCTTTGATTGGCCCGTAAAGGCCGCTCCCTCTTGTCCCGACTCCCCCGAGCTGTAAACACATCCCCAATAAAACGCCGTCCACATCCGGAGCTATTAAAGTGACAAAGGGCCGAGGGTGTAAATATGCCATTTTCTGTCAAATGTTTTTCATGTGGATGTAGTGTGTGTTTTTCGCAGCGCCTGGCTCGGAGGTCTGAGCTTTTCCTCTATTGCATGACTGCAGTCGTCGTGCTTAAAATTGTTCCTCGTATGTGAAGTGGCTCGTATGGCTGCCCCGGTGCAGGTCATGTGTTCCACAGGCCTTCATGTAAAAGAGACTCATCATGCGGTCAAATACACATTCCCTTGAGCCTTTGCACACTTTTGTTGTGACCTGTGTTTTCTGTGTAGTTACTTTGAGATCTTCTGTGTTTAGTCCTGTTTCCTGGTGAGTCTCTGTCCTGTCCTCCCTGTTGATTGATCCCAGCTGTGTCTAGTTTCCTAATTACCCTCCCTGTGTATTTAAGTCCACCTGTTGTCTTCGTCTCTTGTCGGATCCTCTAACGTCTGTTTCTGTCCCCTGTTCGGCCAGTGATTTTGGATTTTGAGTCGTTTTCCTGGTTCTTCATTAAACATAATTTTCATCATGACTACCTGGGTTCACCGGCGTCTCCCTCACCACTTACAACCACACATCATGACATTTTCCCCTTTTCTAACCACAAAGGATGACGTTTGTTGGGATTTTATGCAGCAGACATTCACAAAGTAGTGCAAAGCGGTGGGAGGAAAAGTGTGGTGTGCATTTGTACACACCTTACACTGAAGCAGTCCTTTAGGAACGTCTAATCGAACTCTGATGCAAACCAAAAAAATGAACTTTGGTCCACCTAAAATCTTTGGTCTGGGTTCAGTCAATGTGAACTCTGGTGCGATTTAAATGCCTGATCCATCCACCACCGTGTTTCAACACTGAGGTTCGGAACATTTTACTCAGTTACATTTACTTGATTAAATTTTTTTTTTTTAAAAAAAAAAAAAAAAAAAAATTATATATATATATATATATATATATACTGTACTTTTTATTTTTACTTGTGTAGTTTTATTAGGTGTTGCTACTCTCGATTAAAATGTGCATGAGGAACGTCTCTGAAGTAACTTCACTGAAAAGAAAATGTTTTGTTTTAACCAAAAATTTATCAGACGCAGACACAAACCTGCAGCTTTTGTTAAAAGTTTCATCAGTTTTATGTTGAAATGTTTTTTGCCTGACTTTTTTACTTTGTAATTGTTATTTATATTAAATTATGTTTTGATCAGTTACTCTGGACTTTAGCCTTTCTACCAAATACTTTTCAACTCTTGAGTGATTTATTCTTACTTTTACTTAAGTGAAAATACGTTGAAGTAGTGCTACTCTTACTTGAGTATAATTTTTCCTACTCTACCCACTTCTGGTTGTGGACTCAATTGGTTACATTGTTTATTATTTCGATATTTGAGAGTAACTTTGGCTAGATGGATATTGTTATTTGTAGAATATTCTGATAATCATCTCACTTTCTTCTGCTTCACAATTATCCACTGTTACGTGTTGATCTATTTACTTCAAATCCTGACATGATGCATCAAAGTTTGTGTACATCATATGAGAAAAGCTCAGGGGATCTGAATGCCAAGGCATGGAGACGGTTGTTTATCTTCTCAAAAGTTTGCCAAAGAAGTTTTTTGGTGCATACAAAGGTAAGAAGTGCAAACTAAATTTAGTTTTATTTTTTTTAAAATCTTTTGTCAAAGATTTTTCTTCTTTCAGTTTTGGATATGTAGCCTCAGAAAAACTGCCACGTCGGTGTTTGGAGTAAAATGAATCTCCTCTCCTCGAAAAAAAACTCTTTGTTATGATTTGTCGTCTTTTGTGAACAACCTGACTATTGTGAGATCCATGAAAAGGAGAAAAGGGGGACGAATGATCATTTTGGTGACATGAAAAGACCAATCCAATTGCGGATGGAATGTTGTAGAGATTAATGTCAGACTGCAAAGGTAATCTGGATGAAACGCATCCCGACACAGCGGAGATAAGAGGTGCCGAGCACAGGGCAGATGTGTTGGTCTCCATGGCAGCCGGACCAGATGGCCATCCAGGATTAAAACCGAGCATCTGAACAACTGTAAGCGCTGATGAGAAACCCACAGAGGGCATTGGAAATTTTAGTTTAGCACTCGACAACCTTCCCTGGATCTTTTCACTTTCCTCCGTTCAGTAATATGTCAGCCTGACATTCAGACGCAGCCTGTTGCTGCAGGAATCTCATTTTCCACTGTTGGATCTGTTGCTTTGTGCGCCGTTATTGGCTGTGAGAACGCCGTGGTTTTTCATATTGTCTCATGCAGATTAGCTCTTTATGAATCCCACATTTGTAATGTGAGGTCCCTCAAGGTAAATTCTGCCTGATATTAAACTGCTGCGCCGTCAACTGTTTTTGGCGGCTAAAAGCTCTGTTTAACTATAGCTAGTAGAGGTGTGCCAATCGATCGGCCACCAATCATAAACGGCCGATTTCGGTAAGGTGTATGATTGGTGATCGCCGATCACGGCCTCCTGTTGCAATCACACAAACAGATCTAATTTAAAAAATATAAATTTTACATATGTATTAAAACTTTCGCTGTCCTAAAATGAGACAGATAATCTCTGAAAAAATAATCCATCTCCTCCCTGCTCTGCATAATTATTCCGCTAAATCAGAAACAGCCAATCAGAACCAGCAGTAACCAGCTAGCTGCCATGCTATCAGGAAGTTTTCATTCAGTAACTCTGGATTGTTTATTGTAATGGTCCATGGATCCTGTTTTTGCCTTTGAATGTAAGTTTTATACTTGAATTTTTGGGAATGTTGAGAGGTTTTATTTTGACTCTTTGCATTATTTAGCTTCTTCAGAGCCTTAATATGTTATCAGTCTGTTAAAGATAGTATTATTGATAGCAGTACAATTTGCACAATGCCTGTTTTGTTTTTTTCTTGGAAGAAGTTATTAAAAACAAGTTTTTGTCTAAATTAAGGTGAATTTATGGTTCATTTTTCCACATAATGTAACCAGTAGTGCTTATGATTAAAAAAATAATAATTATGTGATCGGTATCTGTGATCAGTATCAGTGATCGCCCCTCATGGGTGATCGGAATCAGCAGGAAAAAACCTGATCGGCACATCTCTAATAGTTACTATCTAAACATCCAAAGGGACTTAGGGCAGGGTTAGTGAGTATTTTGTATTTATTTATGCATTTTGATGGTCAAAAACGTTTTCATTCTGCCTCAAACCTTTCTTTCACAGTGACTTTTAAGCAAACATCTGCATTTCAGTCTCTGGTAACAGCTGTCTCCTGTGGAAAAAGTCTTCTAAGAAAGTAATTTCCCTCCAAGTTCCCTCGAGGATCGCAAAATCACGATTTGAGGATTGAAGTCATGCATTTTGACCAAGAGAACGCTTGCAAACCAGTCAGGGTTTGACAAAAACACCCACTGGCTTGTGTAAGATGTTCAAAACAAGTCAACCAGTGTATTTCTGAAGGTTTTCTGGTGGACATTGTTTAAAAGTAAAGACATTTTTTAAAACACATGTTCCTTTGGGGGTGTGGCGCTCGGTGCAGGGTCAGTAAGTCACAGAAGATCATGAGAAGTAAACAAGTAAGTATCCTGTTTTCATGCACCACCTCTCCTGGATAAGAAACAGAGTGATGCAACAGGACAACATTAGATGGATGAACTGAAGAAACGTCTGTCTGAAGGACGCTTAATTTTTCATAAAGAAACAGTTTGGCACAGGTGACGCAATCCGAAATCAACAGAAGTTCCCACAGTCAAGTTTATTTTACAGCACATTTAAGCAGCGATTTAGCTCAAAGTGCTTCATACCATAAAACACACTAAAAAAATGTCAGAAAAACATCATGCAATCACCAATTTGAGAATAAACATCACAAGGAACCTGAGATTAATGTCAGGTTAATGTCTCTCGGGTTCCACAGCCAAAAACGCCAAACAAATCTTTTACAGGACCAGATCTGTGCTGTGACGCTTCCACCAGCAACATGAGGAAGCCTTAAGCAAATAGCTGAAGTTTGTATGGATCAACTCTACAGATGGTACTTTGTAACTGAATGCACCGTGATGACCTGTCTAGTGTCTACATGAGTAACCTCTCAAAGCACCGAAAACACATTGATTGACTGGCATGAGTCACTGGTATCCTGCACAGTTCCACTGCACAAAAGACAGGATTCAAAGATGTATGTGCACTCAACAAAACCAAAGTGTTTCTTTTAAAAGGAAGTATATTATCATCCTAAAATTACGAATTTTGTTTTTTGGAAACATTTTCTGTTTTCCTCATTAATTTGACAAAGAAAAGTACATGCAACGGAACAGCTGGCTTCCATTTCTTTGTTTTTGTCTTTACTTCCTGTTGCATTCAGTCCTATGTGTTACCAGCCCCTAGTAATCTGAAAAAGGCCCATTGCTTTTAACTGTTTCAGATTTCACTTTTTCACATGTTACACCAACAATTTCCATTGTTCTGTGTGTGATTAACTAATAGCTGAATAAACTGTTAAGATGAAATTAAATTCACATCCCAGTGACATATTTGGACTGGAGGATGATCTCTCATGTCCTTTTATGATCATGTCACATAAATATTCTACTTTCTGTGACTCTTAATCTCAGAGAGCACCGGAAACATCCTAAAGACAGAAAAGAAGGAACAAAAGTGAGGAAATATTGGGTTAATTGTAACCAATAAATTCTTTTTATTGTCATGAGATCAACAACTGGATGTTTATACTGGCGGAAAAAATGAAGTCCACAGAAAGTGATAGGAGGACGATGACGCAAAAACACTTATTCATGTGTGATTTCGATTGCGCTTCTTACTGAATGAAAAATTGTGAAATTTAGTTTTTGACATTAGCGCAACATCGACAACGTTTTGATCACGTTTGTAATAGAAACAGAACCCGACTAATGGTCTTCCTTCAAAAGAGCTTTCATATTAACTTCATTGTTGCATCCTGATTTCATTTTATATCCTGGAGCCACTTCACATTTAAACACAAACGTAAAGGCTGAGCACTGGTTCTGTCAAGTCATTTTTATATTAGTTTCTTTAATAAGGCTTGTCTGAGGACGACACTGAAGGCTTTTCTCTGCTGAAAAAAATATATATTTTTGCACATTTCCTGAAGGAGACGGACACAAAACTGATTTAAGAAACTGACTTCGTTCCTTTGATCTGACTGGCTGAGACGATCAAACCTAAAGTGAACTTTCCGTGACTTTATCTGGGTCCGTTTCTAAATTACCATCAGGGCACATTTTCCTACAGGAAAAACCATAAGCGTTAGTTTATAGTGAAATTTCCATTAAGTGTCTTAAACCATCTCTATGATGAAACGACAAGAAAGTTTTATTGCATTTTTTTGTGTGTGTGAATTTCAAGCTGTCAAATGTTATTTTTCTGTTTGCCTTCATTTATATGAAACATAATATTTGGATGTTTGATCCAGGGAAGCTACTTTTACTACAGAAGAATCTTTCTGATACATGTCCCTCCTTCCAAATATCTTAATCTTAAAGCAGAATTTATAAGTTTAAAAAAACACTATGAGTTCAGTCGGTCATTAAACTCCCTGTGGATTAGTGCAACAAGGTGAACTGGAGGGAAAAGCATAAACACAAAGCAACTCGGTGAACAAAAGATGCCAGCTTTGCAGGCGAGGTTGTTGAGGTCTGCGTGAGCCGCTGCTCATTTGAATACGAATCAGCGTCGCTGTCTGATCGTGTTGCTTCGTGGCCTCCAGCCACACCCTGAGATGATTGGTGACACAGACATGATTTCAGCAGTGTGTTTCCCCTTTCTCCCGCTGTGATGAGCCAGTTTGATTGCAGGAAGGAAGGCGTGAAGTAACAAAAATAGCAGAAAGATTCGTTTTGCTAGGAGCTAAAACAAAGCAGATGTCTAATTTCTGCATTATTGATATCGTTCTCATATTGTGGAAAATGTGGAATGTGAATCCCTCTAATTATTGTTACTATTATTATTTTTTGACGTTAGCTTTTGGGACTCTGTCCAAACTTCATAATGAGTAAACACATTTATGATGTGGAGCATGATACGTTCCAGATTCTCTGACTCTTTAAAAATTGAGAAATACGTTTTACAAACTTTTTCCTTTTTCAATGTGACACATATCTTTTAGGTCGAAACTAATCAGGTAGGGGACAAATGCAAGATTTTTTAACTAAGACTTTGATGAAACTCCTTTTGAATAAACTTTAACGAAATAAGAGTTTCTCCCATTTCCAGAAACGGCTCCGATTTATTTGATAAATACAAACCGTCTTAAAACCATTAAAAATTCTCTTTGAAGGATGGAATAATTTCTTCACGACTTCAACTTATATATTTTGCAAAAAATTGATTAATTAATTAAATATTCTCATAAATGTATGGATTTTATTCTCAAATAATTAAAAAAAAGTGCAACAACCAACAGCAACATTTTTAAAATGAACAGAAACATATAATCTTGAAGTGTAAAGAAAATGATACCTAACATTTAATTTGCTTTCAAATATTACTATTGGAGCCCTGCGACAGACTGGGGATCTGTCCAGGATGGACCCTCCCTCTCGCCTGGAACGTCAACTGGAGATGGACACTAGCAACCCTCCCGACCCCACTAAGGGACATGGGTGTAAAGAAGATGGATGGATATTACTTTTAGAATTTTATTTTATTTTATTTTTTGCGGCTAGGTTTTTTTCTCTTGTTGTTCAATCTGCTTAATGAGTAAACACATTTATGCTAAAAACATATGGAGCATGTTAAGGAATGGTCTGACGTCGATCCCCTTGTATGTGACACACGCTTAGCTTTCCCTTTTTACTTGGCTAACCGTTACTGTAAGTTTTACTTCATATCCAGGAACACAGCTAGCATCCTTGAGACGTAGACAAACAAAAATAGCATTAAAATTATTCAGACAGAGATTTATTTTAAATCCAGAAAAAAATAATAATTACTGAGTCCAACTATGAATCAAAAACACAATTGAAAGTAATGATAACATTAATTCCTGCAGTCATTTTGGTTATAACGATAGCTCTCCCGGGGTTTTGCGTGAACATACCTCCGTTCAAAAGCTCTCCCAGCACAACACGCGTGACGCGCTCTGAGGCTCGCCTCGTTTTCCACTCACCTGAGTGAAGTTCCACCCCCACCTTCTTCAAATCAGACAAAATTGGTGTCAAACGTTTGTGCAGCAAATTTTCATTTGTGCTGCTTTGGCTTTGAAGATATTAATGAAAGTGTAAAGGTCAAAAGGTCAACCCCCCCCCCACTTTAATGAAATCAAACAAAATTGGTGTCAAATGTTAGTGGTACGTTTGTGCTGGTTTGTGCAGCAACATTTTTTATTTGTGCCGCTATCATTTTAAAGATATAAAGAAAGTTGGATTTCATAAAAGTTGGGGGGCTGGTTGACCTTTTGACCTTTACACTTTCATTTATATCTTCAAAGCCAAAGCAGCACAAACAAAAAATTTTGCTGCACAAACATAGCCGAGTTGATTGACACCCATTTTGTCTGGTTTGAAGAAGGTGGGGGGTTGGTTGACTTTGGATGACCTCTAGAAACATTTCTTTATATCTTAAAAATGATAGCGGCACAAACAACAATTTTTGCTGCACAAACGTTTGGCACCAATTTTGTCTGGTTTGAAGAAGGTGGGGGGGCAACTTCACTCAGGTCTTCCACTCGCGCTTCCTCTCCACTGGAGCCGCCGCCTGAAAAGACGTGACGGGGTTGTTCGGCGGCAAAGTCAGGGGGATTTAGTAAGCCGGACACCTAACCCCACACGTCAGAACAAGAAGAAGAGAAGCAGATGAACGAGCAAGACGTGCGGAGCTCCAATCTCATCGAGGTAAGCTGTGGCGCTCAGCCTGTCTGGTCAGCAACAGTAGCTTGACTGTCGAAGTTCCTTCGCTGCGTTTCCGGCTTTCTGTTGCACTACAGAAAACGTTCGCTTCCACACACCCTCTTGAGAAGTGATTTATCTTTGCAACTCCTACGAGAGATTGCGTTCTTTTCTCAAGTGGAAACGTCCGTGGACTACAACTGGGGAAGTAATATTTTATCTATTAGCTACTATGTTGAGATTTGATTCCTACTGGGATCAGGAAGACTTTTTCCATCAAAACATTGGTTAGACACCCGTTGCCAGCTCTTATCCCCTCAGAGCCCTCTAAATCTGTCATGGAGGCAATGGGTTTAAACATCTTTGACAATAAAAGGAAGGGGGGATGAAAGAGTTCATCTGCTGAGCACATGATAGGAGCCACTACTGGTAAAAACATTAAAAGGTTAAAGTGAAGTTGTGATGACATCCTGGAGGCAGAGTTTCAGAAAGAGCAGTTTTCAATGCAGCAAAGGCGCAATTACAAGCTGTTAAAGTACTAAATCATATTTCTTTTAAGTTATACTTGATATACTTACAACATCTTTATAACAATTGCAGTTAATATAGTTTCTTGATTGTTCTATAGAATGGTACCAACCCTCAATGAATTTCAAATGTGCAGTCCTACCTATTAATGTTATTTATTGATGCAAATTTTTTTGTTTTTGTTTTTTGGGGGATAGGGCACCAAAACCAGCTCCAGTCCATTGGCTAGAGGAATAGAAATATTCTTCTATTTCTGGCCCTGCTTCTCTACAAAGTTCAGAAAGCACTCTATATTATATTTTCATTGTCAGCCGTGGAATCTGACGTTGCTGAATCAAAATACCCTCATAACACATTACATGTGTTAAGATATCAGCCTCGCTGTCCGCTTCCTCACGGACATATGAGAGATAAATTAAATTACGGCTAATGCAATCCCTTCCATCCACGGTTTTGGATTAAAAGCAATCAACATACAGAGACATCCGCCCAGTATCTCCAAAGCAGGTGATGGATCTGGAAGCCAATTATAAGATACTGCAGCAGCAGTTTGTCTTGGCCTGGTGTTAAAAAACCCAACGCAAGTGTTCAGTCCAACCAGAGAAAAACACTTTGCTTAAATAGGTTTAAAACAAACATTCTTTACCCTCAGAAAACCTTCCTCCTAAACTAAAAGCGATGCTAACTAAATCCCAAATGTAAATTAAATTACAGGTTGTTGTTTTTTTTCCTTTTCTTTTTAGAATACATTTAAAGTTTCCTGGTCTGATTTATGGTTAGGGTTTTCGAAGGACACACAACTTCACAACTTTTCAGGTTCCTGGAGAGCAACTCGGCTCGAAAGAGAAAAGCAAGAGTTTGTTTCTCTGAGGATTTCCTCTTGTTTCAGACTGGCTGAAAGTCTGGGCTTTGTAATCCGGTTGAGCTTCTCACGACCGACCCAGGTGGTTGCTCCCCTGAGCAGAAGTGTACTTTGTGAAATTCCACCTTGAGGTTTGCCTGCCTGCAGAAAACCTGCGCCACTTCCTAATGGCCAAGTCCAAAAACCGGTTTAAAAGAACAAATTGGTCTTATGTGGTGTCAACGTTATATGCACTGCAGAACCACTGGATGACGGACATTAGCTGAATGACAAACTTGTATAACGCAGAATCAGGGTGTTATGATACAAAACTAGTTACTATTTTAAAAATTGGATAATGTGCTCTAAGTTTTTTTATTTAAAGATGCCATCAAAGAGAGAAAAAAGACAAATTGCAGAAATGAATAAGAAAATTTAGAAATATGATTTTTGTTATACTTTTAAATCTAGCATCAACAGTCAAACATATTGTTTGGTTAGAAAAAACTTTTACAAACACATTTCCATTGAAGTAATGTAAAGTAATAAAGTTTTCTATGTGGAGACAAATTAAAACGATGTGCCAAAAAACATCAGTGGCGCTTTTTTTATACATTTATTATCTATATCTGGTTATCTTGTTGTCCTTTACAACTCTTCAGGATGGTGAAAGTGTTTATTATGTAGAGGAAATTGTAAAAAATAGCTAGCTTTTCTTCTTTTGTATTTAGAGGTGTTAGTAGGAATTGGGCCTCTTCTGTGAAGGCAGGGGTAACTCAGTTTTTCTACATTCTCATTTAGTTTTTAAAAAATCCAGTCTAGAGTGACTGAAGTGTAAATGTGGCTGCAAAGGCAGCGTATTGCACATAAAAGGCAAACGTATGAAGCAGTTTATTTCATGCATTTCTACTTTTATGAGCCAAGAAGTTGGATAAAAAAAAGTTCTTTTGAACACAGTTTGACAGAAAAAGTTATATATGTTAAAATACAGGTGAGTTTTGAGCATTTTTAAGCTCATTCATCGCCACAATGTACCAAGCTATGTAAGGAAACAACCTGATACACAGTGGCTGTCTGCGTTAGCATGAAAGGGTTTGTTTAAGGGTTTGTTTACAGAGGCTGAATTCGTTAAACATTTTCCATTTTCTGACTATAAAAATTCTTAAGTTTAAACTGTTATGCGAAAACAGTTTAAACAAAGTTCAATGTTCTACTTATTTTATTTTTACAGAACCATTTCACAACCGTTAAACCCAGTTATTTACAAATAATTTCAGTCTAATCAGACATACATTTCAGCTGGCCCTCGTTTTCCACCAGTGCAGTTAAGTTCAGCTCATTATTCAATATGATTTGAAAATGTTCTCTAAGGAAATAAAGCCAGAACCTTGTAATTGATGCGTTTCCGGTACGCCCGAATATCTGACGCACAAATGACATCCGCTAAATAGCATTAGCAGGAAACCAAGCTGCTTCTCTCATCCCAACGGGATTTAATTTCCGCTTCAAAATCGAACTGATGGGACCCCGGAAGAGGCTGCTGTTGTGTGGAAGTTGTGCTAAAAGGAGTTAGCCTATCACTTAAGCTTTTTAAAGTCTTAAGACAGCATCTGCAGCAGTGCAGACGTCCCCAACGCTAATGTTCACACTCCCACAGAAGTATTTTTAAAAGAAACCTAATGAATGACCTGAGGTTCCTGAAGCACTTGAAAGCTGAATGGGTATAAATAGTTCTTTACACCAGTCTGATGGTTGAATTACCGAAAGAACAGATTTAAAAAAACAAAAACAATAAATATATTTCCTGTTCAGCTCATATGTCTATTTATTCAGTGATTTAGTAACTTGCTGCTGTCTGTAATCGTCCCATCTGGGGGGAAAAATCAATTACAAGGTTCTGGCTTTAATTCAGTGATTTAGTAACTTTGATTTATTAATTCAAACTAATTGTTGTCTGTTAAATGAGTTACCACCTGTTGTGAATGATTAAATTCCAAGGTTTCAGTCATTTGGTCATGGAAAACATTTATCAAGAACGTTTTTGGAGTGTAAAACTATATCTATATGCTTTTATTTTCCCACACTGAGAGAAGAGCTAAAAATACACCAAATATTAAAGTCGTGATGAAGACTGAATAAGTGTCAGTGTTTCCCAATCAGGGTCGGGTTTCCATATCAGTATGCCAGCCTTTGAACCACTGTCACGGCCCTTCGCCACAGAGCGCTCAAATGATGCATTAGGAGGACGAGCGGGGCCCCGCACGTCTCTCCGGGGATGGCAGACATAAGTGATATTAATGGAAACCATTACAGATATCTTACATGAGAAACACAAGCCCCGAGTGAGCAGCTGTGACTGGCACCGATCGGGCCGGGCGTCTCCTTTCGGCCAGGCGAGGGCGGCTTTCGCATGTCATCGGGGCGAGACAGAGGGCTTCTTCTTTCTTTTTTTTTTTCTCCCCGAACTAGGACGACAAATTCTCGCGCCACATTAAATGTCGCCTCTCCGCTTTGCCAGGATGACCTCTGTGGCCAATTATACGGGAGGCTAATGCTCCGGCTGACATGTCTATTTGAATGGATGAGATGTTTTTGCTCATTCACTGACACAGGAGATCACACGCTTATTATCATCACAATGGTTGTATACACAAGCTTATGTAAATGCCTCCTCACGCAGTGGCGACTGTCAGGCCCGCCGCATATTAGCTTTGTGCTCGGAAGAATGGCGAGCGTGGAGAGAATGGGACGGATAAATTCAGGGTTGCCGGAATGTCACCGCCTGAGCTGGAAGGGCAGCGGGCCTGTTTTTTTTTTTCATTCATATGTCATTGTTGTTTAATAAGTTTCATCTTGGCTGATTTTTTTCTTTTGTGTAGGACAGCGGGGGGGGGGGGGGGGGCGGTTGTTGGTTTAAAAGTGAAGTATAATACCTTAGCTACCAAACGTTGTGGGTTAAATTTCCAATAAAGGAGACAAAAACAAAAAACAAAT
>CAEGAF010173701.1:0-33737 GCA_903067075.1 Micropoecilia bifurca | reverse complement strand
CAAGCAGTGAGTGAACAAGGTGACAGTTGGATGTTACGATACTTGCAGATGAATATCGATTTTTTTTTTCTAGGAAAGAAAATATCGAGAGATATATATATATCGTGATATCGACATTATACAGCCCTAAATCACATAAGCCATATTCTTCAGGAAAACATTGAAGAGATGGCTCATGTATAACAACCTATTTACTTCAGTCACATTGATTTAAAAGACAAACCATTACGATGCAACTCATCAACACTCTGCTAGCTGTCAACATTTGGGATGGCAGCCCTTTGGTCTCCCCTCTTCATGACGGGCAGCAGTCGCATCATGGCTTCTCTTAAGCGTTACGGAAAAAAACATGTTGAAATGGCCAAGTAAACGTAACCTACCAAGGTGCTTCCTTTCCTCACATCTTCCAGCCTCTCTAAAACTTGTGCCAAGCTCGGGTCGTCAGAGTCCACAAACCATATTGGTGGCGTAGATGGATATGATTCCTGAAAAAACGAGTGACACCCAAATATTCAAGACACCCACATAGATATATTTTATAATCATAGTTTAAACAGTATTAGACATACAAATGGAATATAAAGAACAATATTAATGTTTATCAGAGACGACACTCGAATGTTGAACGCATCGTTAGCCGGATGCTAGTATTGCTTCCAAAACGCCTAACGCCTAATTTTATAATTTAAACAGACCTTTTAGCTCACGTCCACGCAGGAGTATAACGAAAAACACCGGCCCCATACATACATTGATATTTTATTATTCTAAATGCAGTTGTCCACTTGGTTTAGGAGGTTAACAACATGACGTTTGGTCGCTAACTATCAACAAGGGAAGTGCATTTAAAGCTAAACACACAAGTTCTTGACTACCTTACCGTAATGTTACAGTGGATAATTAGCAACTTTTCTCCAGTCACGTTAAACTGGCAGCTCAGTTCGTCGGGCTTCCAATCAATTATCCTGAATCGTTCGTGGTTTGGATCAAAAATGGACTCCAAAAACTTCAGCTCGGCCTTCAGCCCCGACACCGACATCTTCCACACATCTCCGGCTGGGCCGCTGGGGAGGGCGAGAAGTCAGGACTTAGCTTTTAGCTAGCTGGCGCTACAATAGAAACTTAGGCAGAAATAGGTCGTAAAAGAGCCAGATAACAGCTGACTCAACCGGTAGGTGTATCAGGATATCCACAACCGGCTACAGCCTCCGTCCGAATAAATTATAGCGCAGTCGAACAAATTTGCTAATGAATTAGCTAACACTAGCTAGCCCCTAGTTAGCGTTTGAAAACAGCGCAGTGCTTAGCAAACTGCTAGCGTTGTTGTTGTCTTTCCGTCTATTGTTGTTCTCTGGCTACGTTGACAACATTTTAAGGCTCCTGCTCTGTCCCGTGACCGTCTTACAATCCTGTGGGGGAAGATCTTTAAAGTTCACTGGACCAGGAAATAAGGAGACTATCTCCACAATCTGAGTCAATATCCTGCTATAAGAACAGTGTTTTTTTTATCCCCGTGCAACTGTAGCTGGCCTCTAGTGGGGTTTAAAGATGGCGTTTGGCAATGTCCCCGTTCCTGCACAATCCCACAATTCTACACGTTCATAATTATTAAAATGTTAAAAAAAAAACAAAGTTCATCATGTGGGTGAATATTTTTAAAAATGTAAATTGATGTGGATCTACCATCTACGGAGGTATATATTTTTTATTGCTCGTTATTTTGTTCCACCTTATGTTTTTTTCTTCAACATATTTCTCAGAAACCTAGCTTATATATTCAAACGGTTATTTGTAACTTTTATTTAAAAAAAGATAAACTCATATTTATATATAAAATCATTCTTTTGTTCCAGTAAAGAAGATGAATTTATTTCAGTTTCCCAGTTCCTTAAGTGAATCACATGGATTAGTTGCACGCAGACTGTTTTCAGGAGTTTATTAATTATGATGATTTTCTATTTACACCTTATAAAAATGCAACATTTAAGATTAGGATATCACACCAGAACAATATATAGACATTTTTAATACAGAAAGGTGGAAAAATAAATTTAACAGCCTACCTGCTTTAAACCTATTTTCAAAAGGTGCTTTTAATCTAACAAGCTTATCGGAATGCATATTCTAACTTACTGAATAAAACCGAATTTCAAGTGTTTATTTAATGTTGGTGATAATGGCTTCTAGCTGTTGATTCAGTTTTGCAAAAATTAAAATCAATATTTAACCTAGAAATTGCATTGTATGACTTTAATTTAATTGACTTTAATAGTTTTTCTATCATCACAATGCCTCCACTATTTTCTGTAAGCTTTAGTTTCTCAGCGACCAAAAATTTGCATCAAGTGTGAGTGTCTAGGACAAGATTTACTAACAGTTACCCTTGACTCAGTGAGGAATAAAGGGCAAATAGTAATGTTAAGAACAACATTTTTTTTGCAAGGATGGAGATGGAAAAGAAAGGTCTAAAGGAAATCAAAGAGGTCATCATGCTGGAATACTGTGAAATAGAATTATTCAGATTCTGTGGTGGGCAAGTGCTAAGGCCTGCTGGAAATACTATTTCTAATAAAATCACAAAAAAACATTAGAAGCTGCCATAGCTCCCCAAATCATCACTAAATTTGCAAACTTCGTACTGAACATCAAGCACCTTGGATTCTGTGCATTTCTTCTTGTCCTCCTGACTCTGGGACCCAGATTCCTAAACAACATCCATCATTTACTTTAATCTGAAAAAAAGTATTAGAACTTTCGAATCAGCTTTGGTTCATATTCTTTCCAAGGCAAATGTTGTCCCTGTTGCTTTGCACCTTTTTCTCTCACATTTTTCCTCCCACTCAACTTTACATGAATATGATCTGGGCACATTCTCAGTCAAGGCCTTGCAACCAGGGATGTAGCGATACAATAATTTCACAATACGATACAATATACGATATTCTGGTCACGATATGATATGTATCACAATATTTGTTGAGCGATAAAATTCACTACAATTCAGTGCGTTTTTAGGATTTTCTGAAAGATTTTAGAAGGATAGTGATTTTAGTGACATTTTGTGTTCCATAGACTTGAATTTAGTTAACTGAAAACTGATTAAAAGCATCAACTACACAATACCTGACTCTGATTGGACAGTCTAACAGTCTGGAGCTGGACAAAATGAATAAAAAATGCAGTGAGAGAATTAGTTTCAGTCATTTAATTCATGTGGATTTGACATAAAACTCTAAAGTTTAAAGGTAATCCAGGAGCAGAGTGGGGATATTATCAGCCTCTGTAGACTCTCAATATGCAAATGATGGCGCATGTTTTTTTTTTCTTTTGGACACTGTGGCTGCATTTTGGAGTAAAAATGCAGCCACAAATGCAGTCGGACGGCTTTTCCCCCACAGGGCTCCCAGAGTTAGCCGTGGCTGTAAGCTGTTTACTTCTAGCTGCTAAGGTAGTGGCTCCGCCTCACCCCGTAGTGATCGACTCCCTGCAGCTACAGCACCGCTATACAAAGTGAAGGCTACCAGTCGAAATTTGCATTAATTTCCCGATCTCACTGCTTTTGCAGCTTCTCCGTTCGCGCCGCTAGCCCATCGTTATTTATTGAAGATTTTACATTTCCAAAAACACAGGAATCTAATGTTTTGTTTCATTTTGTACATTTGGAAGCTCATTCCCTCTCACATAATCGGAAAAGCTGTGGAATGGGGGCGCTTCTGACATTTCTCTGACATTTGGAAAAAAATAGCATAACTCTGGTTACACTTGGACTATTAACACAATTTAAAAACTGGTGTGTAGTTTATAATGTGCACTTTAAGCTCAAGTTGAACGTGAGATTGAGGGAGGCGGAGTCTTGCTGCTAGCAGTGACAAACTAGACGTTAAAAAGAGCTATGAGGCTATGGTTTAACGGATGATACTCGCGGATAAAAAATCGATACTTTCCAATCGATTTTGTGTTGGAAAATGGAATATGGAATCGATATGGATAGTGGTTCTTCTTCTCCACGTGGTTCTTCTTGAGTATTCCTTCTTTTTTCTGCAGTACAATATTATATTAATTGGACACTCCAAACTTCTGCTCAGGGTGTATCCCACCTCTCACCCATGTGCACTGCAAATATATCTGACCAGTGCACTAAAATCGTCCTTCTCTATGAGCAATGACTAACAAGGATTGACCTGCAGAGTGTTAGTTTAGGTAGTTTAAATATTTAAGATGTATCAGAGTCTGATTTCAGGGACACCTAACAGGATGAGTCAGAACTATCCAGAGGGGCATGATATCCTTTTTGATCTGGGGATGCTTCATTATCCCCAAGAATGGCCTGTTGATGGGAGCAAGAATATCTGTGTTTTCTGCTTGGATATGTTAGCTATTTTGTAGGATTTATGGAACAATGATACGGCACTGTGCTAATACAACATTGTGGATAGTTCAGAGGGATTACTTTACAAAGAGGCCTGATACCTTCTAAAATGTTTATTTCAGTCTATTATTGAAAAACTTTAATATTTTGGCAGTATTACTTGATGCCCAGTAGGGTGCAGTGTTGGCTCAATGTCTGGAAAAATGGTTGCCAAAAAAAAAATCTTCAGTTGTTATTCTAGGCTCTATCAACACTCAGGTTAAATGTGTGTATGCATCCAAGTACTGGTGAACATTTTATGGCTAAGATAGATAACTGTGTCTAGATAATCTATCTATGCTGAGGCAGGCGTTTTTCTTTCTTTGACAAAAAAAATGTTTAAACATACCCCTTCAAAACTAACACCTTTATTAGGAGGTTTTAGAGGGTTAAATTAAAAATAATTGGAAGTGTTTGAGCCACTTTTCCAAAGTCAATAAAGTGTGTGGTCCTAGAGCTGCAGAACAAGAGATGATGTAAGCAGGGCTGACCAGCAATAAACTAAGAGCAGAATTCTTCTTTGACCTAAAGTTCCTTTTTTCTCTGAAAAGCCAGCTGATGCTTGTATATTTCAGCACTTATTACCGCTGATGCTGACCGATAATGTCACAGTGTAGAAAATTTCATCTGGATGCGATAAACTCTCATAGCCTACTTTAATGTTTTGCAGAGTTGATGCTGTCAAGTGATTTGTTAATGTAATGGTTCCTTTGGAAAGGTCAAGGTTCCAGTCTGGCAAACATAATCATTCATTTCAGAGGTTTGTAGTCAGCAAAAATGAAGCTGGTGCTGAAGGATCAACGCAGGTTATGAGGAGAACAAAAAAATGTAGTTTAGGAAACTGAAAATGTAGAATAGGAACAAAGTCAAAAATATTGCTTATAATAAACTATTGCTTTCTTTTTGAAATCTATAAAATATTTAAACAGTAGCAATTATAAATCAGTATATTATGTTATTATTATTATTATTATTATTATTATTATTATTATTATTATTATTATTATTATTATTATTATTATATTGTATTATTAATTCTATCTTAACATTATAACTATGCACTACCTTATTTTAGTCCACCTTCTAAAAGAGGTTTCAAAGTACAGCAACAAATGTAATTTGTGTGACAAAATGTTACAAAAACCCAAGGAGTAGGATTACTTATACAAGACAATATTGTTTCATAAACATAAGAAGGAGATTAGTTTTTTATACATGCTGATCTAAAATATGATTATTGAAGTAAATTTAGCTTCTCAGTTGCTGACTCAATCAATAACATCCAATCTGATGAGAGACCAGTGATCCTGTATTGATTACATATTGATGAGTCGGTGAGTCTCCTACTGTTAGGACGTCATGTTACCAAAGGTAGCAGTGGTATAACATCCTTCCTAATTCTATTAACTTATTCTGCAACATGTTATGTCAGGCACTGAGAGGTTATTTCTATGCGCTGACACGGACACTTGGCTGTTTTGTTGCATAAATACAAGACTTGATTACATTACAATGATGCATTGAAATATTAAAGTAATGAGATAGTAAAATTGTGTTCAATGGTGTTGGGAATTATCATATAAAAGTTCTTTATTAGTGGCTCTTACAGTTCATATCACTTATCTTAAGACTTACAAATGATCTGGAGACACAGAGGTAAAAGTCTGAAAATATATTTTAGTTTTTTCTTCATATTAAATTAACTGATTTTATGAATCATTTTGCCAGGGTAGGTTTTTCAGCTTCTTATGAAAGCAAACTGAGATTTAATTAAAAATGAGAGTTAAAACAAACTCCTGTAGTTTAATTCTAATGGCCCATTGGCCCAGTTTTATGATTGATCGGCTGACTGGTAGTTTATAAAAGCATGGCTTATGTCTGTGGTGACAAAAAAGCCAAATAGCTGGTGTCCTCCATGATTTATCCCTCGCTTCTCTCTTCCATCTGCCCAAGATGAAAAGTTAATTAAAGCTGCATTGTCTCATCTCATCCCAGATAGCAAAAACAAATCATCTCCGTCGATTTTCAGCTTTTATTATTTCTGTATGACAACCGCAGAGCTGGCATTAAGAAAGGGCACCATGACGGCTTCAGTTTTCTAATTTCTCAGGATGATCTAATACATCATTTTAGGGCGTCTCAGAAAACATGTCTCAGCAAATTGTAATGTGTCACCGAGAGGCAGCAATTCCCTAATCAAACTAATTGGCTTGCATATCAGACGGAAAAGCAATGCTTACCCCCCTTTATATATTATTGCGACAGGTTGTTTAACATTCTAAATCCTTATTAACAATTTTTGTCTGTATTTATAGCCTGACTGAATTTCTAAATTTGATCATCCCTGAAAACCAACAACACACCTCAATGTCAAACCCATTTGTTCTCAGTGTTCAGGCTGTGTTCAACCCTGGATCCAAGACCATTTCTCAACTACTTTTACTGCTGAGTCACCAAACACAGCCAAGCTGTTTGTCAGACAAGGCAGTGCCATCCCCATGGAGGAGCAATATGTACAGTTTATTCCTCTGGGAGACAACAAGCATGGGAACAGAGGCAGAGACAAACGTTCATATCCAGGACAGAGGCTTTATGGTAGCTGTGGAAGACAATATCTCTCGTATGGACTGTACATCTGAGAAAAATGAATTTCACTTACAGAGGATGTTGTTCTGCCAAATCCATTGAATCTAAAGCTGGGCTTTGTCAGAATCCTAAATTATAATCAGATAAGCCCAGCCTAGAAGATATTTCATTTTCATGATGCACCTATGTTATTTTTAGCTAACATGACAGGTCATACTTGTTTTAGCATAATTTTTTCCAAAAAGAATTGAACAAGAATAGAAATAATTTCAGAATTTTATTATGTTGAGAAAGTTTTTGTAACATCTATAATAGTACCTTCAGGTTTCCTTTATTTTTTCATTTTCTTCTTAAAGCTTACTCATATCGTCTGTGAGGCATTTAACCAAGCCTCTGCTACTTGTTGCTGACTGAACTCCAGAGACTCCTGCTGCAAACTGGTACACATGCATGAATTCATGCAAAAAACTATCAGGTGAATAGATTTCAGGATATCTTTGTAACCTTTATCAGGAGAATACATGTTGCTTGTGGAGAATTAGGAGTGAAAATATCCCACTGTTAAATTTAGATTCACCGTTCCATAAAAATTACACTCTTTTTCATATTTTACTGGAAATGTTTGAACAAAGTCCAAATCAAATGTGAAGAGTGATGATGACTAAAGATAAATTTCACAATATAGCAGGAGTGACAAAAAAATTAGATGTGATTTTTATGCTCAACAGCAACAAGAAGTAGCCCTAAAGTCCCTAAATGAAGAAAAGTCAAGTCCTCTTGTCGTATTAGCCACTTTAGGCATTTATAAAACTGTCAATCTTCATCAGAGCAATCAATCAATCTTTATTCTAGACACAAAAAGGTCCATAGTAAAAAGAGGTAAAAAAAACAGAGAAAAATAAAAATAGCATGACATATTCACTGAGTCACAAATAAATGATGACATCAATGATTCCACAATCTTGAGAAAAATCTCACTGTACTAAAAACAGGATTTACTAAAATTGCAATTATATTCATCCATCCATTGCATGACACAGATAATGCTATGCTATGTAGACCCTCTGTCTGCTCAGCTGTGCTCAGAAATCTCATGTATAAATGCATGTGTATATGAGCTGTTAGTAGTTAGTATAACATTTGGCAGCCCTTTTGTAAATTTCCTTGCACCAATTTACAACAGGCATAGTATTTCTACGTTGTGAGAGGCTAATATCACAAAAAAAAATCATCTCAAAAATATATTGTTCCCTGCAAGAGTGGAAATCACATTATGTATGCAACAGTCTGAGATAGAGAAATTATTAGATATGGTATATTAGAACATTTTGGAGAATTATTTTATTTTTTTAAATTATTTTTTTTATAATAATAGTGTCATTACAATGACACAACATAAAAAGCAAGTGTATGAGTTTACAGACCAAGAGATCTGTTTAGATCACATGGGTTCAATCTTTGTTGATCTATTTGTGCGTAACTCTAAATATTTTACTGAAAGAAATATTTCTTTTCTATTTTCTTTTTTCATCTTTAAAGTCATACAGACTTTTACAAGTTTAAAATGTAATGGATTTGTGCAGAGTATGGCAGAGCCTAAATGGATAAGGGTTATCTGTGGAGCATCTCTGCTCTGTGGGATCTGTTGTTCCTCTCTTGCACTAACCAAGTAAACTGCTGCCTAATTATATTCAAGCCAAAATCTATTTACTTTCTGTGGCACTGCTGTTCTGGCAATATGAGAAGTGGGTAGATGGAGAAGGTCTCGTAAATGCATTCACCACCGCCAATCTATCCATCCTATTGCAAATACTGACATGGGTCCAGCAAGGCACCATGACAGACTGACATGAGTGAGAATGAGACCAAGCTTAAAACAATTAACTAAGAGGACAAATATCATCTAAATCATACCAGTGCCTGGCCCTGGGCATTAATCAAAGAAATCTGAAATAGGAAGTGCATGCTGGCAGTTATTTATGCTTAACTGGTTCTAGCAGTGAGTAAAAATAGATTTGTCAAAATTAGCAAAGCATGTCATTCTTTTACTAGTTTTTACATAAAAAATGTAAGAAAAATCACAGATTGATCTGTAAAGATACACTTTATTCTTGTGTATTTTTGAAATAATAACATTCAGATCAAACTTAAATTAGAAATCTCAGACAATTCAATATTAATATCCATGTTACTCATGCAAGACTGTGAAAGATTAAAAGAAGAGCTTAATATTTCAATGATTATTTTTAGATTGTTTAGCATTTTTGCTGAAATATGTGATTTAATTCAGTAAATGTGAAATCGGATGTTAAACGTATGTAGCAATATCAGTATTACCTGTACCGTAAGCAAAAAAATAAAACCTTCCTTGGGTTTAAGCTCCCATTTGTAGGAAGGTTATATCTTGATTCTCTTCTGTGGTTGAAATATTCCTGCTTCACACATCTGAGAGGTGGCCTCCTAACCTGCTATCCCTGGAAAACAAAATCCAAAGGCAAACTTAAATGACAGGTTTTATTGCATTATTACCATCACTTTATTTAGTCATGACTGTATCGCTTCTTAACTGTCCAACAACTTATCTTTCTTACTGTTAAGTGTAACAGAATTCAAACAAGCACCACTGAAACAAGTTCTATCATCAAAAGGTTGCTTTATTTGAATGAAGCCAGATGTAGTATCTAAGCACCCTGAATAGCTTGAATGGTATTTTCTAGATTTTAGTAAAAATCAAACTCAGTCAGTGAGAAATAAGTGTTTTCATGATCTTCTCCATTGTTACTGTCCTGCCAGATTATATGAAAGCTGTCACTTCATCAAAAATAATTGCCTCAATGAGTCACTCCCCTCCATGTTATATTAATGTATTTTTCCATATAATTCCTGTGAGGTTCTGAGTTGTTTTTCCTCTCTAAACCCTCAGTTTAAGAATAGCGAGTTTTCCTTTTGTCGTTTTAATAATTCAGTCCCTATGTGTTTCAAAATTGAAACCACTCAAACATTCAATGCACTGCTAGAACTGACACTGTCTGCCCCAGAGTGACCTCTGAGCCAAGGAATCCAGCTGTTTGTCCAGTGACCCACTCTGACCTATATGAGCCAAGAAACGGGAGATTGAACTGCATGAGCTCAAATCCTTGTTGGAGCTATAAAATTAAAACAGCCAATGACAGTCCTGGTGCTGAAAACGGACAGATCTTTGTTTCATCTCTCTGTTATGTTTCCCTTGAGTTAAAGTTATGTGCTAGCTCTTTGCATATTAGGGCATAAAACCTCTTTCTGTAGGTTGATGAGAAACTGATAAACTTTTCATAAATTTAAGCCTCCAGTTCAGTTAAATAATATATTGAATATGTATTTCCTAATCAGACAATTTTCCAGTTAGTAATTAGTTTGTAGAGATTAGTTTGTTTTTCTTTGTTAATATATGCTTGTTTCTTTAATTTAACAACATTTAATGAGTAGATAAAAGCACATGATTAATGCTTCTATTGTCTTTTCCTGAAATGTTGTAATCTTAACAAAAAGACATAAATCTATAGATTTTTGATAGCTAATTAGTAGCAGAGGAACATGATTAAAATTTTAAATTGCATTTATCACAAGATTTATAATTAATGAATTGCATCCTAATCGGAAATTACTATTGACAAAATAAGCAACATGTTTTTGCTGTTAAATTTTGGAATACATGGACATTTAGCTCAACAACAAAGATATTTGTCATCTTTGATCTGTTATTAGGTTATTCAAGCACACAACAATAATCTATTCCATACCTTAGCATTCACACACAGAGAGGAGCCACCCTAAAACTCGAAGCCACCTTTAAATTTTTTAACGCCTGTGACTTACAGGTCCATTACTGTGACTGTGTCAAAATGCTTTGACGTAACTTGAAGAGACAACTTGTCTCGCTGTGCTTCTTTCTGTTCCTGGGAATACGGTGGACTGGGGAATGAGAATGAATGTTGTGAAATGAGAAACGGTAAAGGCATGTGGTGACTCTGCCGAGAAGCTCTGTGTGGCAGAAAACTGTTTCCAGGCAGATTCTCATCACAGTGGAAACTTCACGAAGGAGAGGGTCTCAAGGGGAGAAGCTCACCATCTGGAACCCTGCAGGCTGTGACACATCCAATTTTCCTCTACCTGCGGACCAGCCAGAAACCTCTATATGTAGTTCTCTGCAGGACAAAGACACCAGTCAGAGTTTAGATGTAGTCAGCACATGGCTTCTCAGATTTGTCTAAATATATTTCAAAGTAGATCAGTCAGGAATTTTAGGATAAAAAGCATTTTTTATGACAAATTACCAAATAACTCCTGATGAAGTTTGTTTGCACGGCCTTCTTCATGTTGCTGCCTCTTTTCTGTTTTGGAAATAGACAGCATTATGGTGGAGGCCATTTTGGAAATGGACAGTGACATGATTCCTTTTAATATTCTGATTAGAGCATTCATCTAATCAAGCCACGGACAATGCTCTCATCTTCATCTGCAGTCCGATGGCAAGGAGGGGAGGTTGGACATAACCGGATCATTCAGCTGGGAATGAAAAAGTCATAAGTCACATTTTATAGCAGAGAGATTATTCTGTCATTTCTTTCTCCTGTCAAATATCAAATAAATGCAAAATTTTGGACAATCAAAATGGCACAAATATATAAATGTAATGTAATAACAATATAAATACATTTTAAGTAAATGCATCTAACAAAAAACTACTAATATTTTCAGTAATCTGCCAGCAACAAATAACTTGTTAATATGTAATGTTAATATGTAATGTTAGCAAGAATCAAATTTATTGGTTTGGTGGGAATAGGCTGAGATGAATCAACAAAAATACATTTCCCTGCTGCTTGTAGATCATTCTTACCTTTAAAAGACTCCAAAAATGATTTCTATGTGAATGACCCTAAATAATGTGACATTTATGTTTCCTGCACCAATGATTTGACAAACAAGCCAAGTTGGAAATAAAGGTCAAAACTGTCTACAAACATCCAGCTTTCTGCAAAGCACCGGTCCAGCAAAAACATTTTGGTGTAATTTGAAATATTAAGTTGCACTTCTTACTTCTTTATTTTTTCTACCTTCTACTTGGACATTCATTTATTTTTAAAACAAGTTTGGAGCATAATTCTTTGTTTGTAAAATGGACTTCGAAGGTCATATACTGTAATTGCTGGATTCATTGTACAGAATAATACATGGAAAGAGCACATAATCCCTGTTTTAGCCTCACTGCTTGTCTGTTCAGTTTGCCAGTAAGTTTATATTTGTCTTACTAGTTTTCTTGCAATTGGAAGGTTGTACATTTAACTCACCCACATGTTGATGTGTCACTGGTCAAGGCACTCAACTAAATTACCCACAGTCTATGTATCTGTGTTAAATGTGTGCATGTTTGTTATTTTTAAATGATCTTGCCCTGTTGTACCTTTCTGAGCGTTGGCAGCTCTTCGGGTCAGCAGACACTTCAGAAAGAGAAATAACTTTTTCCATGGCAGCTTCAAAGCTCTGGAATTTACTCCCAGTGCAACTTTCCTGAAAGCATATTTAAATCTGCTCTGAAAACTAATTTTTTTTAAATTTATTATTTTTTTTAACTTTTGACCCAGCATGACAGAGAGCTGATTTGATATATTGAAGTTGCTTTATAACATCTTTTATGTGTTTCTTGTAGTGCTGGTCAGTTCTACTTTCCTTGTCAAAAAAATAAAAAATGCAAAATGTAGCTTAAAGGCACATTTAAAGAATCGCTTTGTTAGGTTATGTGACCTGTATAGTCACATAACTGTGGTGCTGGTCAAGTTCCCTGATCCTAAAGCAGGTCCTGAGGACTGGGCCACTTCTTCTTGTTTACTACTTCCTTTTAGATTAAAGTTATGCTTTTGGTATTAGAAAATAATTTCCTCTCAGTTTTGGAAAATCCAAAAACTTGCACACTGTTGTAAAGTCATTGCATCTCCTTGGACAGGAAGAATTAGATTCTGAGGAGCTTTGTGACTGATATACCTATGAACAGCATAATTCCATCTAGCTTAACGTGGCTACATTGATATGGCGGTGTTCTTCATTTCTCTTGTGTGTGTGTGTGTGTGTTTTATTGAAGCCATACCAGGATATATTAAAACATAATTTTCCATGTAACTTCCCTCGTAGACTTCATAAAGCCCTTTATGAAGTCTACGAGGGCACTGGAGGCATAAGCAACCAAAAAAGAGGTCGACATCAGCAAACCATAAAATTATAAAGACAGTCAAAAGAATCTTGAAAATATGAAACATCAATAAATCAAATTTTTTCCTGTGGAAAATACTTGTAAACAGAGTTTTTGAATCATAAGTTTTTGAATCACAGGAAGGTATTACTTTATATGGACGACCTCTGGCTGTGATTTCAGAAATCCAAATATTACAATTAAATACTTGAAAAACCCCCCAATAATTTCTTGTAAAAGACAAAAAAATGACTGTTGGTAATGAATCCAACTATTTTTCAAAAACACCCATATTCAAATGAAAACATAAATGCACCAAAATGAGGTTTTTGCATCAAAAATATCTAGGCAATGAAATTAAAGAAAGTTGTGTAACACCGTGTTTTCTATTGTTTATCTGACTGCCTGGATGAAAACTTTTCGATAGGCTATTTCACTGTTTTTTTGTGACCCACTGTTCATATTCATGGCCGTACATCACTGATGATGTAAGAAGTCTGTAAACCTCTTCACTTCTGGGAAAAATGATATTATTCCAATTCACCAGATATAAGACAGGAAAAAGGCAGAATGCCGATGTGTTGGTGCATATAAGAGCTGCTCCATCAATTCCAAACTGCACAGTATCTATTTCCACCTGTAAGTATTTGCTTTCAGCTGAATGATGGATGATTGAATTTCCATCTGGGAAATGTACTTCTACCTCCAATCTATTTCACTTATTTTGGAGTAAGTTCTAGCCATGCAAGCAGGCGTGAGTTGATTATCTTTGCCCTTAGCAGCATGTCCACACGGATCCTCGGCAATCAGTCACTTCACCATCTTAGCCCAATTCTCCCCACAATGGGATATCCGGGATCTAGGACGAGGTTTTTATCCTCCCCAAACCCCACAGATAACAGAGAGACATGATACTCCCATTGTATGTCCCTGGAGAGTTGGTTTGATGTTAACAGACAGACAATTGAATCACAGAGAGATAATTTCTGTCAAATGTACCGACGTCATTGGCCCAAAAAGATACAGTAAGACCATGATAACTCCATTCACATACAGGTCGATAACATCTTTCCTATAGCTGTTGTATAATCACATTTTCCATTACTGAGTGGGATATTTTTTTGTATTATTATTATTTTCCTATTTTTCTCACCATGTTAAAAATCTGACAGCGTGATCAGTTAAAGTTAAACAATGTTTTTTTGTTGTTTGTTTGTTTGTTTGTTTGTTTTTTTCTGGAACATAGACTTATTTAAAACTTCACATTTTTACTATTATTATTTAAAACAATTCATATGCCTGGTGATATGTTAAAAAAAACAAAAATTCCAGGACTTTAAAAGTAATCGTACCAGATGAACTTTGTTATAGTTTGCCATACTATGATGAAAACTTTATTTTGATCACAAAGATTTCATGTGAAAGACCACTTTTTGAGTATTTTATAACTGTGAAGTTAAATAAAATGTTTTTAAACTATTTTTACAAATAAAAATATGGTAATTATTCTTTAATACTTATATTATAAGTGTTCAACCTCCTGAATCAGTTCTTTGTAGAACAACAATGTTCTGCTTTAACATTTAATGCCTATAGCAGAACTTCTCAATGTGTGAATGGATTCTACAACTTTTTGAAAATGCCTGATTAAAAGAACCTAAACAACTCTCTAAATAACACTTTGCATTCTTATTATGGAACACAATGTATTTTTTCTCCCATCACACCATGTTGGTCTTTCACATAAAATTCAAATAATGGTGTTTAAGTTTTAAGTCATTTGGTTACAAAAAGTGAAAAAGTTCAAGGACTATTAATACATTTGTAGATCGCTGTATCAGTAGCTTTCTTTCTATGGCGGGTCTATGACCTGCTTCATGGTGCTAGTCAGGCCCACGTGAGCCATTTTTCTGCATTGGTTGAATCTGCACCTTTTTGACTTTACCAGGAGTCTCAGGAGGGGGCTTCAGTTTCCAAGGTCCATCAGACATCAGAACTGCACTGTCAGTCCTACTCTGTCATAATTATCTGCAGCCAGGACCAATGTCTCCAGTTCTTCCTGTTTAACACAAATGAGTTCACGGGATTTAATTTTTCATTAGCATTTTTCATGCTGTAATATGAGCAGCAGGCAGGAAATGTTATTACCAGAATGAGTGAGTGGGTCAAGTCCCAGTTGTGAGCAGTGTAATAGTGAACTGCAAAAAGAGGAATCTTGCCTGACTTGTTGTTTTGGTGAGAAATCCTACCGATGATAGTATCTTATTGCTATGTGTTTTCTATGTATTGCATTATTTGAACGTATATTTGTTTTCTTCTTCATTTTCTTATTTTCCTTTTTAAAGTTTCATGAAATTTGAGTTTAGCTCCCATTTCTAAAAGCATCTTTCACTTCATTTTGTTGTAATTGTCAGCCAGTGTGACCATTACAGCAGAAGGAAAAGACCTCTAGATTGAAATGATTTGCCTGGTGTTGCCTTGACTGGACTCCTGTATCTAATCTAGAGCAGAAAGAATTGATTCCAGGCAGCTGCAAATCTTGGGAGACATGCTGGCCTCCCCATTAAAATGACCTCCCAGCAACAAATGAGATCAATTTTACAGTTTTCTTTCCAGAGCAGGACTGTTTTGTCTGCAATTTACTCAGACAGCCATGCACTTATTGCATTATATATATGGAGAGTTTTTTCATGTATCCTGTATGTAGAGCTTACACAGGGTTCAATCATATTTAAATTCTCTGTCCCCATTTTCATGTCACTGACTCAGGTACAGCATTTTAAAGGATGTAATTTATTTCATTTCAACAACCAGCAAAGTATGACAGATCTTTATTACAGTTCCCCGTCTGTCAGCCTCTCAGTTAAAAATCCTTGACATGCAATTTGGTATGCAGGCCTTTTAACTTTCAGTCCTTTGATAGCAAAGAAGAAGGGAGAAAAAAAGTTGAGAACATCCTTGAAAAGTGGACATCAGGAGAAGGCCACCTCTAAATCAAACCTCTGGGGAGATGCCCCAGACCAATCAATTCATTCTGGCATTGAGGGTGTGCACCATGAGATAGGTGTGGTTTAAAGCCTCAGCATGTGCCGTAACAAATTACACCACAGAGTACATGCAGTAGGACCACATTAAGTCTTGTTCCATCTGCAGGTGTCACATAAAAACCATCTATCTTCTTCGGTCTTGCTGTATGGCACTGGGGGGCCTCAGAAGTCAGTAGTGGTCTCACCTTCCTGTCTGCCACCACAGAGCAGAACATATTAATGAATGGCTAATCTGTCCTCTCAGGAGACTATTCATTACCGACTGCTCAGTCCAACGGAACAGACATTGGCTGCTGAGATAAGCTTTTTCTCTGGCTTTCTAATGCATTGCTTTACTCTTCCCCTCTAATCTTCATTATCTTCAGCTTGTTTAATTAAGGAAACAAATGTAACCACCACAAGATTCTGTTAAATGTAATCACCTAACTCATTTAGTAGCAAATATACTGCATGAGCTTCTATTTTGTATTTGAGTAATATAGTGGTGATGGTGGTAAGAGTTCATCCATCTGTTGTTGGGTTGCTGGTTCAATCCCCTCTCCACTTTCTGTTGTGGTGTCTTTAGGCGAGATACTTCACCCACCCTGCCTGCTGATGGTGGTCAGATGGCCTGGTGGCGCCGGTGCACAGCAGCCTCGTTTGTGTCAGACTGCCCCAGGGAAGCTATGGCTACTATCCTGTAGCTTGCCATCATAATGTGTGAATGGGTGAATGACTGACCCATTCACCCATAGTGTGAAGTAGTGTGAAGCACTTTGGGGTCCTCTAGACTTCATAAAGTGCTATACAAGTGCAAGTGATTTTACAATGTTTTCAAATGTTTTTACAAACAAATACCTGAAAAGTGTGGTGTGCAGTCGATACTTAGTAGAGGGGAAAAAACTATCCCTGTAATTTCAATGCAATCTGTTAGGATGTGTGTCTATCAGGTTTGGACATCAAAGGAAACATGTCTTTTCTCTTGCCACTCTTGCCAGATTGTGAAGTGCATGAATAGTACTTGTTATGTCAACAGTTACTTCCACCTGTGCTGCGGATTCCTGCAACTCCACCATAGTCAATGAGCCAATGAGCACCTCTTGGCTGCTTTTCTGTTTATTGATTTTCTCTGCCCACTATGTCAGTTCTTATAACGTGTTTGTTGTTGGATGATGCCATGTGTGCACTAATGTTCTCCAACACACCTATGATTCCTTCACAGAACAGCTAGATTCATAGTGAGATGAAAAATGTATTCACGTTTATTACATTTTCAGATTATGCTTTGAGACTTTTATTTGAAAAAAAAATATATATATATATATAAAACACTATTATTTATTTTTCACTTCAACATTATGATCCACATTATGGTGGTCCATCTCATAAAATTCAAAGACTAAAATTGCAAAATTGAATCTGAACCAATTTCAAAGGTATAAACACCTGGCAAGACACATCAGTCTTTTACAACATCAGCGTCATAAAGACACAGATTTACAAGAAGCTTTTATCAACAAAGTCATAAGTTAACTTCCCTTGATTAAAGTCAAATTAGTAAATGGATGCATTGTGCACTAAATTCCATCTCCAGGTGCCCAACACTATACAGCAGAGAATGATAATGTGTTTCAGCTGCCATATAGGCTTTGTGAGGAAGAGGTTGATGTAGAGTAGAAATGCAGAACAGGGAAATCCAGCAAGTCAGCAAGTGCAGTGACTGGCACACCCAGAACCATCAAAGAGCTTCCACTGCAGAAATATTAGTAAACTTTTAAAGTCAAGTTATGCAGCAGCAGCATAAGGCCTCAGTCCAAATTGTGACTTAGCTCTTGGTGGAATTGCCTTTTATTTATGACTTACTGAGGGGCAATACTTCAGAGTAAAAATATCCATTCAAGTCTGTGGTTTAATTTTGAGCATAGATGTTTCCCCAAATAGTGTGAACTTTCTAAAGGCTAGGATGGGTCCAGCACAGTTAACTATAGTTTGTTTTTGAGTTAAACAAGAAATCATTACTGCTATATGATGTTGATTTTATCTATGATTTTAGTTGCTCTGTGTAGCACTTTGAGATTTTTGCTAATGAAAAGTGTGGTACAAATTTAAACAGTCATGATTTATTGGTTAATGTCAAGTTGTCATAACAAAGACATTTTGAATAATGTCAACTTTGTATTAAAAGTGTCATAATTTACCAAAAATGACACTTTATGACAACAGTCATAAATATTAATGAAAGCTTATTCATGATCATGACAAGTGTTATGTCATGTTTAGTGTCATGTCAGTCTTATTCACCCCCTTTCAAATAAAGTGTTACCGTAACTTTTCACACATGTTATCTTTAGCATATTTTCTGGTCTTGCAGGAAAGGTACTGCTAAGAGAAATTGACATTTTCTCTAGCGTCTGCTGGATTGTCTGTCAAAAGATATTAGAGTAAAATAGAACTTTATGACTCTATTAGTCAACTCTTGCTTAGAAAATAAAAACCCCGCCATTTCCCATCTGTCACATGTTGAGGTAGTGATATTCTTTGGGCCTATTGTTTGCTGAGTCAAAACCAATGTAGATTTCAGCCATTGATAGATCAATGAATAGTGCATGTGACTTATGGTGACATGTCAGGAGCCCAGGTCGAATGGCCTCCTGACATTTGACCTGGCCTCAATAGGCCAGATCATCCCATAAAAATTGAGGACTAGAAGCTTTCTGTTATCCACTGAGATGAATCAATCCTAGGAAAAGGAATTAAATCTAAATAAAATGTATTGAATGTTGTGGTGGTATAACTTGCATGTAAATCTAAAAAGATCAAGGAATCCCAACACAGCACATTTCCTCTTTTATGTTCAGTTTTAATTTAAAAAGATTGTAAAATTTTCCACTTCTTCTTAGTCTTTCTAAATGAACTCACAAACGGAAAAAACAAAAAGTTAAAAACTTCTTTCCAATATTCTCCTTGAACCACAGAGATGAGCTGATCTTCATGCAGGTGATGGGATGGTAAGAGATCAATATCTTCACATGAGCCTGAGACTGTGGGGCAGCAGCCAAGCACTTCAGGTAATGAACTGCCTGCTTGATATATATCCCATATAGGGCGGTATTGCAGTGGTGCAACATGGTACTGCAACAGCAGCACTTCTTTGATTAGCCGTGTCTCTTCCTTCACGCTTTCCAGGCGTACAGCGAATTGTTGCACACACAGACACTGTGGTCGTCTGTCGACATGCCACCATGTCAGCCCTGTTTTCCATTATTTGGCTCCTGCAGATGCTCACAGTATTTATAACAGTTTGTAACTGGAGGAAGGGATGACATTATTATCATCAGGACAAGGGTCACAACATTGTGCTTCAGTAATTATTCTTATTTACTGACGTTAATCACTAATGTCTGACTTGTGAGAAGACAGCTGAAATATTATTTTACAGATTTAGGCAGATAATTTCTCTGGCTTGCTGTTTACCCAGATATGCTTACTTCAATCCTTGAATTCAACCTTTTTACTTTCAGTGGCTTTGTCCTCATTTTGGCTTTTATAAAAGTGCAGATGTAATCCAGTCGCTTACTCTGTCGAATATGATGACAAGTTCACAGTCTGTGATTATGTGTCTCTGCAAATTGTCACCACTGATCTAATGAAGAAGGCAGCCATTTGCGAAATGAATAGCCGTTTGGCTCATTGAGAAGTCTTGTTATCATTGCAATTTTCTCCACATTCAATGTAATGAATAAAGCAGCGTATTATTGGGCCTTGTTTACTTCTGCCTGATGAGAATAACAGAGTCCATACAAAATCAGCCTCTATTGATCTGCTTGCAACGATCCAGAGCAGAGGTCACTGGTGTTCAAATTTATAACCAAAGGAGACTCACTGTGCCTGCTCTTCATGCCTGATACAGGTCCTTTACTGGTCTGTATAATGACACTTTGAGCAGGTTGGTGCCTGTAAATCTACTATGCTAAGATTGCCGGTCTAACTGGACCTCACTTCACTAAATCTCACGTTGCAGGAGCAGAGAAATCTTTATTGTGCTCTTTGATGCAGCCTGAGGTCCACACATGATCTGAAGTCACCAAAATTGTCAACTTGTACTGGCTAGTTGGAGAAAAACTGAGTCCAATTGGGACATTATACATCCAGGCAATCCTAATAAATCTGTAAAGACATTTGCGGTTGAGTCCTCTGTGGTATTCCTGTTAACACGCTGCTCTCTCCCCTGTCAGGATTCCTACATAATCAACCATATGTTGGATATGGTTATCTTACTGTCTTTTATTTCATTTTATGGCACTTCTACACATTATTCTGGATCCCTCATGTATTTAGATCCTTTCATTACAAGATCCATGACAGACTGACAATGAGTGGAATAATCCTGGTGCGTAAATGATGGCTGGAAAGGAACATGCTGATCATAGTGGCTGATTATAAACAGAAACATGAATATAGGGTGGCTTCCAAAAGTATTTACAACCCTTGAATCCATCATTTCTCAAATCTTAATTCATCACTTCACCCTGAATACACAATCTTCACAGAGATCCACATGGAAATTGCAATCCAGGAAGAAAACCTGTTTCATACTCCAAAAACATAGGGAAGAAATTTTTGAAGGCACAACACACTTCTTAGATTTTTATCTTTAAAAAGTTTGTGAAAGCACATATACATATGGAACAAATATTTATCATTATCTTTAAGGTTTTTACTTGCTTTTTATTTTTATTTGTGGATCATGACAAGTGTAAGCAAACTGTCAGTTACTCTGTTGGTTAAATTGAAGAGTTTGCGTTGAGTTTCCCTTCTATGCATTCAGGTTGTGTGGTCAGTGCATATAAGTACATTTAATTATACAATCTGAAAAAGTGAAACTCATGCACAAGTTAATACATTTCAAGTTTTTCTCAATGAACTTTGCTTTTGGGCTTTCCTTTCCTTTAGACTAGCGGTTCTCAACGTGGGCGGTACCGCCCCCCAGGGGGCGTTCAGAGGACGGCAGGGGGCGCTGGCGGACATTTTTACAAAAGGGGGGCGCTGGGATGCCTTTGGGGGGCGTTTGGTCGAAGGTAAACTTTATTGTCAATAATGAAATAATGGTCAGTGCAAAGTAGCCTGCAAATTATTTGGTGGGGGCAGTAGCGCAACTACACATTTTTCAGGTGGATGCGAACATAAATTGGCGCCCGTGAAGTAAAATTCGCTACCTTTACCTCTTTACGTGCGCGAGGTGAAACCTGGATACCCACTTTTTGCGCCACTGGGGGGCGTTGAGGGACCTGGATAAGGGCTAGGGGGGCGTTGAGGGCCAAAAAAGGTTGAGAAACACTGCTTTAGACCAATATTTCCAAATTAAAATTTAAAAAGGAAACGTGGACTCACTACCAACAGTCCAGTAATTTGTCTCTTCTTAGTTCTAGGAAGATTGGTAGTAGCTCAACACAAAGAATTCAGCAGTTTTAACCCATCATGATCTAGGGTGGAGATTCTTTAAGCTCCAGATCTGACTGCCATCCACGCTTTATGAAACTTCCCCTTGTGGTTGTCCGTTTCCTTCCACTTAACGTTCCATTGATATTTTAGGAGCTGTAAATACCCAGCTCTTGTCAGTGATGACTTTTTGTGGCTTACCCTCTTTGTGGAAGGTGTCAATCACTTTCTGCTGTCTTCACAATCACTATGTTGGCCATAGCATAACATTTATACAAAGCATATATATTTTTAAATTGGTCTAATGCTATAACCTCTGAGGATCTTCATTTTTATTTTAAATTATAGCGGTAAGTGATAATCGTTAAATTAAGAAAAAAATTAATAAAAAAATAAAAACTTTTGAAATGTCACTATTCATTAGATTTCTATGATAAGTTCAAAGTCTGTTCACAGTCAGCGACTTTTTCAGTCGAATTAAACTGAAATATATACATTTTTTGATGATATTCTACTTTAGATGCACCGGCAAGTCAAACAAACATATTTATGTAGTAATTTATAAAAAAGACTTTAAACATAATCCATGCCTTTTTTTTTTTTTTTCAAAGAGGTAAACAGATGCTTTATCTTTATCTGTACATAGCCAATACTGGCCATTCACCATAGCTGCTGCGCTGGTGTAAACTCGCACTGGACCAGCAGGGAACAGAGTCAGCAGAACGCCGGGACAAGGCGCTGCTGCTGGGGGAGCGGAGCTTCAGAGTCTCGACAGGTTAGCGGAGGGAGGCTCGGTGAATTTCACACAGTGGGAGGCTGTGTAAGCAGAAGGCCATGAGGGGACAAACAAGTATCGGCGCCGAACTAGTGAAGTTACCGACCCGTAAAGCGCCCACAGCCCGGTATGTCCGAGGACAGGCGCGCTAAGAAGAGCAGCTTCTGTGGGGCTTCATCACCGACATCCTCCCTGGGACCAGATGGTGCCGTCAACATGACTCGGACGCTCTTCATCCTCGCTTACTTCGTTTTGACTTTGATTCACTGTAAGCATGTCTTTTCATTTTGTCTAAAACTGTGAAAGTGATGTTCTTGAGCTTTGTTTTATAATAGGAGTTTTCCTGCGAGATGACATCAAAAGTTGCCTGTGCAACGACTGGATGGCTGAGTTTATGAGCAAGATCATAAATATTGGTGATAGTTAAAAATGATTAAATATTTGATTTATTATTTGATTATGAAAAAGGAGGGAAAACAAAATACAGTAAATGGGACATATGTGACAAAACTTATTATCCACTTCAAATGCAAACATTGGGGTGACCAAACAAATAGTTCAAACTTAATCTGACAAAATATACTGCACTAAATGCTTGTTTTTCTATTCTTTAGAATTTGACATATTTAAACAAAACTGTTTCAATGATTAGAATAAAAAAGGAAGGAGTGTCTTATACTTAAAGACTGTGAAATAATTTTTGTGCAGGAGTCCTACTGTGTGTCATGGAAATAAATACTTACTTTCCTCAGGAATAGAGTTAAGGGAGAAAAAATATGGTGGGAAAGATAAATTAACTAATCATTTGATCTAATATTATAACTAGACTATAAGAGAGCCGAATAACGATAAAAAAAGATTAATCTTTTTCGCATCATTTTCACACATCTTTTTTTTTTACCTCACTTCTCTAAGTGTGTAACATTTCAGGGAATGATGGGTTTTCAGAAAGTTGTTGAGAATGACCTTCTCAGTTCCAAAATGGCTTACCCTGGCATTGTTTTAACACGCCTGACCTCCCTCTCAATCAGTGTAATGTCAATCCTGTAGTCACGAGCGGCTTGTTCGAGTTCCCATGTTCAGCTTTTCCACACATAGGCACGTCTCTGGATCTGTTTGCAGCAGCCGATCAGCGGCGGCCTGGTTGTTTGGCAAACAGCTTTCACCTCTGGGGAAGGAACAGCTTGTTTGACTCAGTTTCCAGGAGCTTTGACAACACACCATCTGTTGACTATTGCCTTGGAAGGCCCGTTGGGTGGAACCTCCATGTCAAGTGACTGACAATAGCACAAACCTGTCAGCATCCACAGACCTGTGGGGGAGCTGAGCGCCGCTGTACCACACCCTATGAAGCAACAGGAGTCCAAGGGGTGATAATGACGCACAGTTTGAGTCTTAACCATGAGGAGGTTCCAGAAAAATCACAGTTTTACAGAGTCAGATGAAGATTCCTAAAGATAAATTTCCATTTGTCTCCTTTATTGGGCATCATGTGTTTGTTATAAGCATCTAACTTTAGATAATATAATAGAATATCTTATTTTTCCTTCTGCTGGGAAATTAAATTGGGTAGGACTTTGACTTCTTATCAGACTTCTTATCTCCTTCTCACAATAATGAGAAAAAAACACTTTTCCATAAAGGTCAGATATGTGGAGAACAAGACTTGCCCACAGATTCTCCTACCTCCACAGATTCTCCAGCCCCTCTACAGCCCCTCCAGAGTTACTACGGGCATCTATTTACTAAGTAGAAAAAAATGATGTCAGTTGGTTTCACTGGATTTAAGTTGGCAGTATCTGAGTAAATGTGGCCAAATGTCTTTGGCATTTTGCTACCTTTTATCTATAAATTCTATGGAGACTCCTTTCTCTTTCCACTACTTTATGTGTCTTATTGCATAAATATAAATACCAACGTTTGAGGGTTTTCATGGGACAAAACATAAGAATTTCAAGGTCCATGAATACTTTTACTAACATCACACCTGACTGAAGAATCTAGCAATGATTGCAAACAACTTGTAGATGAAACATAACACAAAATCTCAAATAACTTCCATAAGTTCAGCCCCACTCCTGGGCCCAGGTAAGTCCTTGCGTCTCTGATTCAAAATTGGTTTGAAAAAATGCTACATTTGTAGGTCTTGTCCAAGATACATCTGTCTGTGGTGGCTTATAAAACTCTTACTCCAGCCGCAGTAAAGGTCCTGTGAATCTCCCCCACACTCTTTATGTGTTTTACTACACCATCCCCTTACGGTGGCAGGACATCTCTTACATTGACATTTATTCCCTACTAATCTTTCTATTAGAATGCAGGTAAATAGCACTTTGTTAACTACCAGCTACTGCAGCAATGTCTTTGAGCTCCTGAGTCACCTTGAGGAAGTTGTCTCAATGAAAATCTGGTGGTAAACCATCAAGTCAGAAGTTTCATCCTTGGTTTTGAAGGCAATGAAACCCAGCAGACTCTGCGAAATTTAAAAAATCATAAAGGACTTGGACTTGTCACACTGTCAAAGCTTGAAACGATAAATTATTGATAATAACTCTTGCTGTAATAGGAGGATACCAAACAACATATCACAAAAAATCTATTAGTGATAAATGAACAGAAATAAACATATGTTGTAAAATAAAATATATGAGTATTACTTGTTAAATATATTAGTAATGTTACTGACATCCAGATTAGAGTTGATAAGAATATTAACAGTAACATTTTTTACCGAAGCTGAATTTTTGCATGCACAACCCCAGCTGTCCCATAAAGATTTCTGACAAACACCGTTGTGTTACCAGGTAGCAGAAGTGCTGACTCAGAGGAACGTTTGATGAACTGGCTGCTAGGAAAGGATCGGTACAATCCGCTCATTCGACCAGCCATCAACAGGACAGAGAGAGTCACAGTGAAGCTGCAAGTGTCCCTTGCACAGCTTATCAGCGTGGTAAGGCAGCAAACACATAAACATCTGCTTATTTGTGTGCTTTTCTTACGTATATGCATGTAGAAAAGCTACTGTGCTGCAGATACAAGTAGGTAAATATGACACAAACCTCAGGATGGAAGAAAGAGGGGATCTAGGCTACTTAGGAACTGCAAAGCTTTTCAATAGTAATTAATTACATGGCAGCCTCAAGGATACAGCTTTAAACAAATGGAGGAAGTAGAAAATAGATCTAGTAAACTGTAATCTCTGCCCGTGTCATGTCTAGATTGAAACTTCAGCACACAGGATTAAAGGGGACAATAAACATGTTTAGCCAAGGCTCCTTTCTGATTTACAATAGAGTCTGCTCTCAGCTGCAGATCAAGAGAGGAAGCTCATTCACAGCCTCACTTTATGAGCTTCCATTTCACTCCTTTGGATAATTGCTATGTGGAAGCTCTTTATTCATAGTGCATGTTTTAGTGGCATGATGGGCAGGAAATGGTCTATATGTTTGAATGTTTCATTTTATTCCTTGGCCTCTATTCTCAGACACATTATGAATAGATTAGATAATTTACAATACTTTCTATGTAAAGGAAGATCAATTTATAAGACACTGCTAATCACTGGATCATTTAAGCATCATCAAAATTTTGCAAAAATGTGAAGCTAATCAGGATATAATCCTCGGGTTCACACTATAGGTGGGAGGAGATATTTGATTTTCTTCTTAGATCAGTTATTGTGTTTGTCCCTTAAGCCTGCAAGAAATACAATTGCTGTTTTATTTTACCTTTCCAGAATGAAAGAGAACAGATCATGACCACAAATGTTTGGCTCACTCAGGTACGTTTAAGGAGCACTGCATCATGTTGTTAATATGTATCCTTGTACCTTAGCAAATGCCCTTCCCTTTAAACCTGAACCATGGCCATTATTTCTCCCTCAACGTGGAACAAATTGCTTCTGTAAAATAGCTTCAAACAATATATCAGTAATAATGAGGCATGTAATTACAAATGATTTTGATATTATGGAAATGCATTGTGAGCCGACCAGATCTGTCTGTCTCTCCAGCACTGGGTTGATTACAGGTTGTCATGGGACCCTTCAAAGTACGAAGGTATCGACAAGCTTCGTATTCCCTCCAGACACATCTGGCTCCCTGATATTGTCCTGTACAACAAGTAAGCTGTGTTGTGTTATTGTTTCCAAGAAATTGCTTGTGTTACCCTTTTTGGTAAAAAAAAAAAAAAAAAGGTAAAAATGTGTGTAATCTAATGTCTTGATTTCTGGACTGGATCACTGTAAAACACCCAGGCTAATCTCAAATATTTAAAAAGTCCTACATAAAGACATTTTTCATCCTCATTCTGAAGTCATTTGGCTGAATAATTAAAACCTCTGTAGCTAAGAAAGAGCAACATTTCCATTTCTATGAATATTGTTGAAATAACTATCTGAATGCTGCAGTTTGGGTGGCTTTCATCTTGCACTTACACTGATTACAGTGCGTCGACTGCCAATTTCCAAGACGTGTTAATTGTTTTTGTCGTCTCTGTTTTTCAACACCACAGTGCTGATGGAACCTACGAGGTGACTGTCTTCACCAACGCCATTGTTCTTTTCAACGGCAGCATCAACTGGCTTCCTCCAGCCATCTATAAAAGCGCCTGTAAGATTGAAGTCAAGCATTTCCCCTTTGACCAGCAGAACTGCACCCTCAAGTTTCGCTCCTGGACCTATGACCACACAGAAATTGACCTGATCTTGAAGTCTGAGGTTGCCAGTATGGATGACTTTACACCCAGTGGAGAATGGGACATCTTGGCGTTACCAGGCAGACGGACTGTCAACCCTCTGGATCCTACTTATGTGGATCTCACGTATGACTTTATCATCAAGAGAAAACCTCTGTTCTACACCATAAACCTCATCATCCCATGTGTTCTGATCACTTCATTGGCCATTCTGGTCTTCTACTTGCCTTCTGACTGTGGAGAGAAGATGACACTTTGTATTTCTGTCCTCTTGGCTCTCACCGTGTTCCTTCTTTTAATCTCAAAGATTGTTCCTCCAACGTCACTGGATGTACCCCTAATTGGCAAGTACCTGATGTTCACCATGGTGCTCGTGACTTTCTCCATTATAACCAGTGTTTGTGTGCTCAATGTGCACCACCGCTCTCCAAGCACCCATACAATGCCTGCCTGGGTCAAGCTGATATTCCTCGTGAAACTACCTGCTTTACTCTTCATGAAACGACCTCAGAACTACTCGGCCCGTCAGAGACTGCGTCAGCAGCGCTGCCTAAGGGCCAGGAGAGCTATTATGGGTCTGGGTTACCCAGTTGCCCCCAATACAGGTTTCACCTTGTCTACATCTGCCTTGCTGTCCTCTGACTCTGCCTTCTCTACCCCAGGACACAAAAATGTTGCTTCTCCGATGGGACACAGCTACACCAACAGGATGGAGCCCATACCGTCTGGTGATTACCTTGTTGGTGGCTTCAATTGCACCCAGGATCTTCAGCAAAGAAGCAATCCTAACTGGGCAACTGACGTACAGGAGACAATGAACGGGGTGCGCTTTGTGGCTGAGCACATGATGAGTGACGATGATGATCAAAGTGTACGTATACACACTAATACTAAACATCATTTAGCCCTGGGTAAACTGGGTTAATAAATAATTTCACCTTTTAATTTCCAAAAATAAACTACAGGTTTGTAATGTTCAGTCTGTTTTGAATTTGTTCCGATTGGGATTTGTTGTTGAAAACTAATAATCTCAAATCAAGAGAGTGGGCAATGTTTGAAAAACCATTGCTGACAGTTGCTCTTTATTTCTTTCAAAATATAAAACAAGGCAGTGGCCCTGAGTGACTTGGTACATCATGGAACCTCCAGGAATTTGCTATGGTGGATTTCAATAAACACAATAATTAATGGGTTTTCAATGTTTAGAAATCGAAATACATATTATAGTTATGGTAGGTTCTTTGTACATGTGTTTCATTTCATTCAGACTGAGGGGATTTTAAAGCTAGACAAGCCCATTTAAGGTCAAAACACAACATCTCAGCCTCCGATGGCTCATGGCTGGATATGCAATGATATTTTATATGTTTGGCTACTTTCTCTTGCTGTGACATAAAACTACTTTAATATAATCACATTACAATCTGTATTCAAGTGTCTTTGTCTATTTGATCATTACTTTTTATGAGCGGCACATTGTAAACAGACTAATCGACAAATACAAACAGCTCTGAAAAGTTCTCTCTTTTTGCAGGTAATAGAAGACTGGAAGTATGTGGCCATGGTGGTGGACCGTATGTTCCTGTGGATCTTTGTCATAGTGTGTGTGGTGGGCACCCTGGGCTTGTTTCTCCAGCCTCTTTTTCAGAGTCAGATTGTTCCCGACCAGCAGCCAATTTCAGAAACACCTCGAATACGATGAACTTCGAGGGACGACGTGCGACACCTGGACCTCCTTTAAAGCTCTTTGTCACAGTAGTCGTGACAGGAAGCAGCGATGTAAAATGTCCAATGTGTTTACTGCAGAGAGACCAGAAAGTACTGACCTCTTGACTTCTCATTTGAATCTTGCCAACATCACATGTGAATGTGGATCAGTTCTGATTGATAACAAATAAGATGCTGGATCTTTCTGTTTAAAAGGAAACAATGAGACCTAATTTTAAAAAAATGTGTTAAAAATCAACAAATAACAGAATGAAGAATCAGTGCAGTGCACAAGTCGTATTTATCTGGTATTGATATCTACAAAGAGCAAAGGTATGACTAAGTGTCCTTTTTCTGCACTGAATTACACTGAACGGTTAATGAAACAAATCTTAAAATTACACAGATATGTAATTTGTTAGATTTTGCCTAATTCCTAATTTGTGTTACTGTGTCATCAAAAAATAATAAAGACAAATCTCTTTCCCCTTTTAGTCTGATTAAATGTCCAAAAATGTCCACAAAAGTCTTCAGATTGTTCAGGTCTTGCCAAAGTGCTTTGTCTGTTCTTTAGGAGATGGTATTCATTCTCTGAGCCAAGTGAGTAAAGAAGACGTTCCAGGTCTGGACATTTTATCACATGTTTTAGATATGAAGATGTGCAAAAACATATTTAACATGTACACGATGTCACAACAGAGCCACAGGAGAGAAAGCTAGACCTGATTGTTATGCCGTAAGGCCTTAGCTCTAAGTTCTTTAAATACAGTGGGGTTGTGTAAATAAACTTGTTTTAATCTATAAAGAAGGAGAACAGCTGTGGTTTCTCATCTGTGTCTTTACACTTGAGCTGATCTTTGATAATTGTCCTATTTGCAGATTAGAAAGTGCAGGCACACACACAAACGGAGCCAAAGCACAGAAACACCGGCAGACTCCAGGTTTACTGCTCGATAAACAGTGCTGACTGGGCTCGTTAGAGATTCTGCAGACTCTCACGGAGATCCTCCTTTTAATCAATCAGAGCTCATGTTAATGGACAGAACTGCTGTACTGGCCTTCAGGTTTACAGGTTTCAAAGTCATTCGTTTGTATGTCTTATTCTTTTACTTTACAGTTATTAGCAAAGTACCCTTAAAAATCAACAATAAAGTCTCATTCAGAATTGAACAAACATTTTATCCACATCAGTCAACTAATTTATTGTTTCATGCTTCACTTCAAACATTTGGTCAATCTGTACAGACTGTACAAAAGTAGCAGTGAATTGTTCTTGCTGTGAAATTACAGTTTTAAATCTTGTGAGGTGTCTTCTGAATATTTTCACCACTTTGATCAACTACACACAGTATTTAATTAGTAGTTGTAAAGTAAGTTGTAATTCTTTTACAAAAAAACATGAAAAGTATGGCATGCATACAGTTAAGTCCAAATGTGTTCATACTCCTGACAGATAGGATTTAGTTGAAATTGTGAAATAATAGCATTTGTGGGAAAAAAACACAACTTTATGAAACAGCTTCTTATTCTATATCTCCTACACATGGAAAACCTATTTCCTCATTTTCTCACTTTACTTTCTATTATCTATATTTTTAATACCGCTGAGGGGGATTCAAGCTTGTCTCACTTTCTTGGAAAGCTGCCTTGAACTTCTGCCAAATATTGTCAGTCCTGGCTTGAATCTAAAATATCTACTGAGAAAGCTAAAGATTAGTTTGATGGACAGGAGGGCTTCCCACCATCAAGACATATCATTAAAATATTAGTGAAAACGTCCCAAAGGTTGCTCAGAAATTATAACAAGCATCAGTTTGCTGAAATGACAATGAAGATTGTTCTAATACATGAAATAATTGTAAATGTTTTGTGGATTAATTTGTTTTTATCAGAAATATGTACTTTTTCTTAATTTATACCTTTACATTATTTTATTATTTTTTTGAGAGATAACTGTCTCATTACCTGTCAGAAACCAATTTCTTGGTTAAATGGAAGTAATTTAAATTTGAAATTTGCCAGTGGTATGTATTATTTTGGGCTTAACTGCATGTATCTAGTGTTCTTCAAGCATTACAACCCCCCCCCCTCCCCCCCCAAAAAAAAAAACAAAAAACAAAAAAACAAACAAAAAAACACTTTTCTCTGCAATTACAGGCTTGGGTTGTTTGGAATTTCTCTACCAGTTTTGCACATTTCAAACAAAGTTTCTGCTAATTTTTATTCACATTCACCATTTACCTTCACATCAACTCTGATTGGTTACTGGTTATGCTGCCACCTCCATGTTTAGTGCTGATGGTCGGTTCAGGGTGTTGTCCTTCAGAATCTAAATTATAGTGAGGTTTCACATTATAAACTCTACCAGAACTGAAATATTTAAGTCATCGACACAACTAAGCCAGTTACAGTATTTAGTCATATCACATCTATAAAGCTTTTTAATGGATACAAATTTCTTAATCTAAAGTGTATATATCTATAAAGGACTAGAGTTCAAACAGAATCTAATCCTGTGAGGTTTTTAGTTGCTTTAACTTTAACTACTGGATAATATTTGAAGATATTGATACCTTAATGTGTTGTTTTGTTTTCCTAGCTGAGGCAGTAATGATTATTTTTTTGTTTCTGTTGTTTCTTTTTCTTTTTTTCACTGTGCAGGACATTATTATTCCACATCTTGAAGTTACTTTTTTTCTATGCCCACTAAAGAGAGCTAAATCAACTACCTTGGTCCTGGAAATTTTGAATTTATTTTCTAAGGACCTTAGAGTGTGTTTGATGTCAGCTGAAGCAAATTTGGACCTTCCCTTTCTTCCCCCTAATGGAGAATGCCCACAAAGCCAAAGCTGTTTGAAAAAAAGTCATCTAATTTATTCAAAACTTAAAACATCCGATTTTAGTTATGCATTAAAATGCATCATCGCAGTTAGTTTTAATTAAAATATGTTGATTAAAAAATAAATGAATAAATGACTGATGAATATGTTAACGCTGAAGGCTGCCCACAGCACTGCGGCTCGGAGGCCAGTGACTTAATATTTAATTTATGATGAATGCTTGTGAGAGGGAAACCCATGTGAATACCACCTGGTCTGCTGATGGCATAAGGCATTTGATTTCCTGAACCCAGTGGCTGGGTCAATATGCCAATTAGCATTAAAAGGAAATATCTTTTTTTTATTTACTTGTTTTTCACAAAACAAAAATCCTTCTTAAATTTCACACCTCCTGTTGTCTGATTTGATTCGGTGACCATAGCTTGCACATCTGTGTGCTGCGTGGTTCCTCTCGGTGACTGGCTGTGTGTTTTACTGTGCCACTGCCTCCCTCTCCCTGTTCTCCGGTTGTGTCTGCAGCTGCACACTCGCTTTCACTCGTTCTCCCTCCGTGTGCATCGCGGAGCTCTGCTGCCGTTGACCCCAGTTTTATTTGCTCTTTATTGGTTACCACAGAATGGATAATAGATTTGACTTCATATTTCCTAGTTGTTTGTTCTTTCTGTGCCTGTTGTCAGGTAAGTTTTCTTTTATTTATGACATCTTGCTTATACTTGTTGCATTTTCTTGATTTCTGTTCATAGTTCTACATGTTGCTTTAATGTTTCTTTAGCATTTTTTATTTAAAAAAAATAAATGCTATTTTCTCATATCAGTTGAACATGCACAAATCTGAGAACTTTCCTTTTTAATCATACCAATTATTTAATGTAGTTGCTATTCATTGAGTGACTTGTAACAGTGTTACATTTGTATTCCGTGCACTAAGACCAATCTGCATGCAGGTAAAATAGCAAAATTATCTTGAAAATGTATGACATGGATTTCTGCATTATAAAAAAATCCTGCAGTTGCTGATCCATGTCTGACAATTTTCTCCGGTGCAGGAGGCAGGTGTTCAGAAGCAGAGCACAGGCTCTTCTCAGTGATATTCTCCAACTACAATCAGTACATACGACCTGTGGAAAATGTGTCTGATCCGGTCATTGTGCAGTTTGAGGTGTCCATGTCACAGCTGGTCAAAGTGGTAAGTAGCCAAAAAGGTTTTTCTTCTTCTCTTTCCTGCACTGACTACACCCCTTGTAATAGATGTAAATCACAAGGGTCAATAGACACAACTGGATGAACAAAAAAGGAAAAGTTATTTAAGGATTATTTTGTCTGATCAAAGTCGCCATGTGTCAGTTAATGAGCTTTTGTTAATCGGACACAGCTGGGAAGCAGCCTGAGACACCTGCAACACTCCCTGCCAAATCACAGCAGCCCTCAGCTTGTCCACCTGAGGGAAGAGACATGCAAAGACAAGGTCAGGCTGGCTGGCTGTCTGGCTGAGACAAGATGGAGAATGTCAGGTGTCTAAGTAGCTCTCAGTTTAAGCAGTCCTTCACTCTGTCACTGCCTTGTCTGATGAGTGTTTCTTGTTTTAATGTTGGATTTTCCTGCAGTTTGTTGAATTCAGATGCTTGTCCAAGTCGGACGGGATACTAAGACCACTGATGGTGCTGCAAGTCTTTTGATAAGAAAATCAGCAATCAGTTTATTTCCTTAATCTGTTGTTCACTTTCACATGTGTCCTAATTTCCTAATAACCAAAAGTGAAGTAAGAAATTATCTTTTACAATTAATCTGTTTCTATATTAATAAAACATCAGAAATAAAGTAAGTTAAGGAGGATAAAGAGAATGAGGATTCATTCAAACTGCAATGCTTCCGGCAGCTACTGTCTTATTCCACTTTTTGTCAGGTTAGAAAAAACTTGACAACATTGGTTTTTGCATGCTGTGAAATTAAAATTGCCTGTGCGGGGGGGGGGGGGGGGGGGGGGGGGGGGGGGGGGGGGGGGGGGGGGGGGGGGGGGGGGGGGGGGGGGGGGGGG
>CAEGAF010173690.1:0-13824 GCA_903067075.1 Micropoecilia bifurca | reverse complement strand
GGTTAGGCTGTACAGTGTGGCTTATTTCTAACTAAGATATGTACTTTCTGAGTGTCTTCTAGTGACGATTGCAATGGGTTTTGGGTTAACTTTAACTTTTTCTTCAGACCTTCAACTTTGCTTCTATACTTTTTAAGCCAAATAAAATAAATTAAAAAGAAGAGGGAAAAAAATGCTGAAAATAAAGACAATAGGGTACTAAACTCTTATTTTGAACATTTGTAATTAGAATATGCTCATTTTTTTATACAAGGTTTATTTTGCTGCATACCTTTTGTTGATTCCGTCCAACACAACCAATCAGCACCAATAGGATGTAAATGATATCTGTCACTGTGGGTGCTGCCATGGTTACAGGCCTGGCATATCGATGGCAACCTCCTGTGCAGAGGGAGGAGCTAAAGTAACATAAGAAGAGTATTAGACAGAGCGTAACAATTTTATTTATATCAAATCTACACAAAGTAAATCTGCCCTGTTTTGTACAAGTTTGTTGGAGGTTTTTAAAAGCACATCTTTCGTTTGTTGTCTTCTGTTCAGCAGGTTTGTTTCCGCCAAGCGTAAAAAAACGCTCAGGCACTTTATTTGGATGAAATTTGTTGTTTCATTTCTGATCTTGTTTTTTTCAGTGTTTGTATTTTCACATTGAGCGTTTTCTTTTTCTTCCGTCAAGTCTGTTGCATTAGCTAAAACTCACCTCCCTCTCTGGATCCTTAAAATCCAAGAGTTGGCTTTCATTCACATCCACAGCTTTTTCATGAGGGGTTAGAAGTAAAAAAAAAAACTAAAGAAAAATGGATGATATGGTGTCAAATCTCAACAATGCTCTAGGGTAACTTCTTTTTTTCCATTTCTTTTGGGCAAAAGCAGCAGCTGATGGTTAGCAGTTTTAACATTTACTTCTTCTACTCGACTGAAGGTTTTGTGGAGATTTCAGAACAGATGACACGAGTTGGCGTCCGAGCTGTGAACATGCCGAAGCAGAGACAGTATTAAAGTGTGTGAAGCACTTAGAACTTATTTTTGTACGTGGAATCAGATGAACTATCCAGACGTATTTGTACAGAGGTATTTTTAACTTGTCTTTGCTACCATAATTGACTTGGGAAGAAAAACCATGCGATGCCGAATCAGAACCCAATCAGTGATGAGAGAAGACTATTGTGGGCATTCTACAAAACCATTGTGAAATATTATCTTTTATTATTTCTAATCTGAATGGATGAAATAAAGAGTTAACATATATCTTTACTGTTTCTGTTTTTATTTTTAAACTCTAGATATGTTTTTGCTTGTTAGGCATCCAATTACTTTTTATTTCTCCAGATGCTGTCGTTCCCAGACAGACACAAGTTTTATTGAAATATTTTTCTTACTCTTTAATTAGATCATTTTATATCTCCGTTAATTTGTGGAGTTTTGGTCCAGTTTTTTTTTTTTTGTTTGTTTGTTTCAGTTCTTTAAAGTTTCTTGACAACTCTCTGTAAGTCTTACCACTGCATCTCTATCAATTTCAGGTCTGGAGTTTATAATACAATAAGCCAATCACAGATTCAAAAAGCAAGCAGATTTTCCAGAACAAGATTCATTTAGCATCAAGAAAACAACTTGTCCAAAAAAGAATTCAAGGATTTATAAATTAATGCCTCAAAAATTATAATAATCTTTAGAAATACATTATGAGTCTATGAAAGAACTACTGAATTTGTATGAGGAATGTTTTCAAAACCCCAGACTTCTTCATTCTGGTACATTATCAGAGCAGGAAACGGAACAAAAACGATGAGGGATGTACAGATTCAGTCAGAACTTTTTTTTGTCGAATCAGCTCTTCAACTCAGAAATCCTCTGACTGACAGAACAGAAATATACATTTCTACCACTAAATCAAGTAAAAAGTTGGGAATATAGACAGTTGATGAGAACCTCTGTAAACATCTTTCTGCCTTATTCTTCTGATAGAGAAGACTTCATTTAGACTTTTTGAACAATCCGTAGCTGATCAGTTTGTTTTGGAGTTTCCTCCCCCCCCCCTAAATTTGATGTAACAAACGTAGCATTTAATATCTTTGACCACTGCAGCATTTGGAAGCTGAGGTGGAGCCCCTGGGTTGTTTGTCTCAAAGCATTGCTCTTTCTGACCTTGAACTCCTTTGCTATGATGTCCACTCATTGTTAGACTCCTGGCAGCTGACCTAAATATTCTCCATTTGTTTAGCAATGTGTGTTTTTGCAGCACAATGGACGTCGGACAGTTCAGGAACGATCCATTCAGCCCGTCCCAGATTGGTGTTGCTACACTCTAAGATCCCAGAGGATGTCCTACTCGTAACACATTGTAACCCCATTTTTAAACCAACCCCGGGCCAAATGAGTGGAAACTTTTAAAACTGAAATTTCCGAAGCAAAGCAAACACTGTATTTGCTCCTGTCAGTGGAGCACAGCCACAAAGCGAAGCAATGCTTCGCGAGCTACAGCTAATCCTCTTATGTAAGCGCTCATTTAATTCAGTTTTCAGCGTGGTCTCTAATCCTCCATCAGCTGTGTGTTAATCCACAGAAGAAGATGTCACTCTGAGGTAGAAAACGGTCAAACATCTGCAGATGTTTGGGACGTTTCTCAGCAGAACGGAAATCTGAAATGCTGCAGTGTTGATTTTTTTTTTACATTTAAAAAGTTATTCTTAAGGTTATCTTTCTGTCTCCTGTGTTGCAGCATGAGAAACAGTAATCACTACGACTCTGTCAGACACAACAGATGTATTCAGTTTCCTAAGCTAAACACAGCAGGTGATTATTACTGTTTCAAAAAGTGAAAATTGATCATTAATACTCTCAGCTTAAGCCTTTAAAATGCTGCAAATTTTCTGAAGATCTTTAAGAGTTTCTCTTTGGACTTTAACTGCTATTCTGTTCAGTTTCAGCTTAAATACAAGCAGAGGAATGTGTATGCATGACACATAAAGGAAGGAAAGTAAAGGTTGCTGTTGCTGTTTCAGTGGATGTGGAGGGATAACAACTTTCTTTCTCTCTCTCCCTCTCTTTCTCTGCTCATCATCCCCTGATGTTATCAAGCACAGAGAGAGAAAAGGAAAGAGAGAGAGAGAGAGAGAGAGAGAGAGAGAGGGAGAGAGAGAGAGAGAGAGAGGGAGAGAGAGAGAGAGCTGCAGTGAGAGTGGTCAACTGTTTCCCCTCTTCAGGTTTTCCGGTCATCTCTCCGAGTACCAGCAGCATGACGGAGCCTCGGAGCGGCCTGAGCAGTCCAGATGTGGAGGTGAAGAGTCTGCAGCTGGACGACCGCCCAGGTCAGTGCGCGTCACCTCGTTGTCCCCGTCAGACAGACTAAAAACGTTACTGCTTCAAAATACCTTCAGTTTCTAATGTCTGCTTTTAGTTCTTTCTCAGCGGTGAAAAACATTTCTGTTGTCTCTTCACTCGCTCTGCAGCAGAGTAAAGCAAACAAACAGTAAAGCTGCCTGTAGCTGCTGTGATCCCGGTGATGAAGAGCCACTTCCAGCTCAAACATCTGGACTCCTGCAGCAGCTGACATGACAGGGATTCTGTTGCAACAATTCAAAACTAAAATTACAAAGCAACTTGGCCTGAATCCTCTGATACGGAGCTGTACTGTTTACTCTGAAGGCCTCATGTCATAGGAGATTTTTACTCTTGGTAAACAATTTGTCAATTTGTTCTATTTTTTTAAGAGAAAAAAATACGTGACAAAGGTAAGGAAAGGCTGGCCTACGAGGTCGTCGAGGGGGGCCAACCTGGAAGACATTAATACTGTTGTCAGGACAAACGGCGGTACAAGTCTGAGCCATGATAATGAGCTGACCGAGCAGCTGGTATGAGAGGGACTTTTACTAGACTGGTGTGTTGAATAATTCTTTGTCCTTTGTTGTGAGGAAATGAATATTATTTCATCACGATGTAAAGAAGAAATCAATGCTGTGTGTGGTGGCTCCATGTCCCAGGAATTTAGTATAAATTCAACTGATCCTTTTTTTACCAACACATACTTCTCAGGTAAAGACACAATGTATCGTCTCCCAGACCAGTAGTGCTATTTACAGAAGGCTAAAATCAGATAGGAATATGGTAAGGATGATTATTGTCTCGCTGCTTTTTAGCTGAATAATCAGGTTAAGAATGGACTGGATATTAGAGCTGCTAATTTTGTGCTACTTACTACTAATGTGGTCAACACGTCCTGCCGAATATTTGTTGTGAGGATGACAGACCTGTTTGTGTCCTCCTGAGACATGCTCATAGCGTTGTTTGTTTGTGTGACGTGGATTTGAGAAGGGTCTCTGAGCTAAGTCTGAAAGACGAACGATGCTACTTTGATGGATGTTTGTTGCTTCACATATCCCAGCAAAATCCTGTTCCAACAAGACCAGAGCGACATATTTCTGATTGGTTTGTTGGCTTTGCAGAAGTCTACAATTGGTTTACCATGTCGTCTTGCCCTTGTGTTTCCTGGTCAATGGTCTGTGCTTTTTCAGCACTTTGGCCTGCATGTACCATTCAGTCGCCATTCTTCCTTCCAGTTGCTGCCAAAGTTGTGCGACGATGACGAACAGCAACACGAGTTCAGTGTTGTCCTCTCTTTTGTGGCAACGTAAGTTGACAATAGCTGCCATCTTTGGAGGTGGCACTCTGTGCAATGCAAACGCAACCAATGTCAGGATACAAGTTAAGGCCGACTGCAACACTGCAGTGCAAAGAAGGCCTACACTGCCTTAGAAACTTAGGTTTTAATATATCGACGTGTCATTTCAATTCACGGTAGAGAGGAATGTTTGGCCCTTCAAACCAAAAAGAGAGACATGCATTTTCAGGGATCTGGTTCTCATCCGATCTCATCCAAACTGAAAGCTTCTCTTGTGGAACAAATGACCATCACAGCTCCAGGAGGAGGAAGAATCACATTAGAAAAGGGTGAAACAGTTCAGCGCCTGCTGAACGATTGGGATCCTTATTGTCTGCTGTCCTGCAGACTGGAAGTATAATGAGAGTCACTGTCCTCTCCTCTCAAACCGAAACCAGCTGTGGCCGGTTTGTGCCGACAAATTTAAATTTAAACAGAGAACCAAACAGTCCAGATGTAGCGGTGGGGCATAAATGTCTGACTGCTTCGAGTTTAGATTTGAGAGAACCACTCGGAGATAATAAAACATGGAGTTACAGTAAAAGATGAAGGGAAAAGGGGAAGGGAAAGATGGACAGATAAAGAAACAGAAACACAATAATTGTTTTAGGAAATCAAAGGATAAAACTGTGATTAAAAACAGCGTTGTTACATTAGCCCAAACCAACAGTATGTTGTGACCTCTTTCAAGGATCGTCTCTCCCAGTGAGGGTTGGATGGATCATTTTGTCTGTGTTAGATCTTTAATGAATGGTTTCAACCCAAACACGTTGGGCAGGTGGCAATGCCTCAGAGACTTTCAGAGGAGAAACAGTTCCCCGTCTCTCTGTTTCTTTGTGGTTGGAAATTTGGCAGCTCGGCCTGCTGATTTCCATCCCTGTGGATAATTACCTTCCCAGTGGGGATGAATGGACACATCACTTCCTCTATTCACATAAAGGATGGAGGGAAAAACAGAAAAAGAAAAAAATCTTTGGTTCTCCTGAAGGTGTTTGTAAATCTGATCATGAGTCAAAGTTTCAAATGATCTGATATTTACTCTGCTAACAATGAAAACATTCTTTTTTTGATTTCTCCAAATGCCACCCATCTGAACAGAGACAAACAAAAAATAAAAGCACTGATGGCGCCAAATGTTCCAGCAAACAAATCCGTCAGGTTTGTTTCCTACAGGTTTGCTGAAGTTTCGACATCTGCCACTGAAAACCAGACTTGCCTCCGTCATCATGAGAATAATCTAGACTTGCTGCAGCTTCAATTCATCTACAATAATAATAAAACAAAACTGCTGGCGCCATTGCTCCTTTGTCAGAACTGACCTGCACCTCCGCTCCAACCTGTTTTTTTTACTTTTCCCCTCAGTGAGCTCTCGGAATGCACCCCCCCCCCCCCCCCGGCCCCCCCTGCCCAGGCCTGTAAAGCTTGGAGTCTCCTGCTGTCCTCACCTCCTCAACAGGCTCCTTGTTCGGCCCTCAAGCTCTCAGTGTCTTTGTGGACTGAAGCCTTTTTGTCCTCAAACATAGGCAGAAAGGAAGGGATGGGAGAGAGAGAGGAGGCAGAGGAGAACAGGGACAAATGAATACAGAGCACAGTGGTCCTCGCATGATGACACAAACCTCTGCAGGATTTCCTTTTCTCCGTTCTGTCAGTTTTAAAGGACCGAACAAAGCAATGAGGAGCGACATGACGTAGTTCTGTTGTCAGATGTTGTTTTGTTAGCTCCACTTGACACGATTCTGAGCTGGGATCTGATTCAGGATCAGAGTATCCGACCTTTAATAGATTAATCCCTCGCTGTGACTCTGAAATAATCCTCTTGCATCATGAAAAAAACACCCTGACTGTGAAAACGGACGGGAACACAGAACTGCTTCTCTTCTTCTTCCACGTTTGAGGCCTGGACCACTTTTCCTGCTAACACATCAAGTTTTGAAACATATCAAGCTTCCAATTCCAGAAAGATATGTAGAACTATCATGCAGAAATGGATGCATGTTAAGACATAAACTTGAGCTGAGGAGATTGGTTTTTCCACAAAATCTTTATGTTTGCTATAACGTGGCTTCCTCTTGTTGACAAAAAATAATAGTAGAAATAGAGTTTGTAGTTAGAAAATGTCTTTTATACATTACTGTAGGCAGGCTGGTGCCTCAGTTTTACATTTTTGATTTTCCAGAGTCAGAGTCTGCGGACAGCGGCATTGGGGACAGAGACGAGCTGCCGGTTCCTCAGCAGATCCTGATCAGCAGCGTCACGTGTGACTCCTTCAAAATCAGCTGGAACATGGAGAGCAGAGGCCAGGATCGTATCACTCATTACTTTGTTGACCTGAACAAGAAGGAAGACAAGAGCTCCAACAAGTTCAAGCACATGGTGCGAGACGTTCAGCCAACAGACTTCCGTCGACGCGACAGCCGCGTTGATTGAATCTCATCCTGTGTTCCAGGACGTACCGACCAAGCTGGTGGCCAAAGCGGTTCCTCTGCCCATGACGGTCAGAGGTCACTGGTTCCTGAGCCCTCGGACGGAATACACCGTGGCCGTTCAGACGGCCACCAAGCAGCCCGACGGAGAATATGCTGTTTCTGCTTGGAGCGAGATAGTCGAGTTCTGCACGGCGGGTCAGAATGAAAAACTGAATCACCTGTTCTTCACTTCAGTTTCTTAGAATAAAGAAAAGGTTTTAGGTTTCACAGTAATATTTCTGTCACCTTTCAAAATAATGGCCTTGGTCACTTTTTGCCAAAAGTAGGCCTGTCGTGCGATAAATCGATTAATCGTCCGATAAAAAACCTATCGCTAATTTCAATTATCGTGATAAGTTTCAGCTGTTTGGAAATGTGCCGTTTCAGCTGTTTGGGATTCCTCTAGGTAATTTCCCATCAGAAAGCAGGAGGAGAATCCGCGCTTTCTGATTGGCTGCCTGTCACATTCAGCGTTAAGCTCCCAGTCGGGGAAAACCCCCGATTTAGATCAGAGCGGCTACTACGAATGCATCAACAAAATGTCTTGAGGCGATGTTATCATCGCCTCAAGAAATAACATCCCCTTATCCTTTAGAGGATTAATCGACCAGCAAAATCTGTCATCGCAACAGGCCTAGCCAAAAGTGATTTTTTTTTTGTTGCCAAAATCACTTTTAGTAAAACTTGACTAAGGCCATTATTTTAGGAAGGTGGCAATATTATATCTTGTTAACCTCCTTTTTAAAATCAGATCCTATTATGTCAGACTACAAAAACAGGATGCATATTTTACATATCTTAATTTTTTTTTGTGAAAGTCATTTTGAAGCGATCAATTTATCTGGCTAACATTCAGACAACTACATATAAACAAACCACATTCCTAACTTTGAGATGGCCAATCTCATCCAAAACCTAAACATAAAGCTAATAAGCAGATGTGCAGTTGAAATAAAACCCAAAGTTTGACTCTGCAGACTACTCCACCGTCCAGCTGAAGCAGCTCCTGCTAAAAGCAGAGGCCATCGCTGGCAGGACGTTACCATTCACCGTCTTCTACAGAAACCAGCAGAGGGAGTACTTCCAGTCAGACAGGTGTGACCCGTGGGTGTAACTTCAGATTTGATCAACTCGCTCCAGGCTAGATTAAATGTGTTTTAACCTGTGTGTGTTGTGAACAGCCAATATTACCGCTCCAGAGATGCTCAGTGCTGTCGCATGCTGCCGTCAGTAAAGGACAACAGCGGCAGCCATGGGTCACCAATCAGCGGTAAGCTGGAGGGAATCTTCTTCAGCTGCAACACAGAGTTCAACACTGGACGACCTCCGCAAGATTCTCCGTACGGGCCGTACCGCTTCCAGGTACATCTGTCGAGCTCCAACAAGTAACCATGACAATCACGTTTAATCTGTCCGTCTGATGAGTGCTACAACTTAAACCGTGTTGCTATGTTGGTTCCCTGGTACCTGTGGTGTTGTAATAGTGCTCATCTCTAGATTTTGTTCCTCTCCATGAAGTTGTGCCAGAAACGGTTGGAAAATATGGATATAAAATCATTTACAGATTCATATCATTCATTGATGCAGAGATATCTCAGATCCAGTTCAGCCAACCCTGAGCCCAACTATCTAAACTTCTAGTTGAACAAGTCCAACATGAGATAGTTACGAGCAAACTGTTACCAGTGACTGCACACATTGAGTATATCCATTTATGTTTCACAGATCCAAGCAAACCTCCTCTTCAACCAGAACACCAACATCTACTTTGGGGATTTTTACTGCATGTACACCTCCTATCACTATGTCATCGTGGTTCTGGCCCCTACTGGCTCCAAAGGGGACATTTTCTGTAGAGGCAAGCTGCCAGCCTTGGATAGGTCAAACAACTGCTTCCTGAGCTGCAGTGAGGAAGAGGACGGCTCGCTGTCCTTCCGTCACGCTCAGGACGTCATCCTGGAGGTGATCTACACAGAGGCAGTGGATCTGACTCTGGGGACGGTGTCACAGATCAGCGGACACCAGCTGATGAGCCTGTCCACCCTCAACGCCAAGAAAGACCCCAGCTGCAAGGTCTGCAACATCAGCGTGGGACGTTAGCGGCTTCTTCAGGCAGGATGACCAGCTGACCAGCATGGTAACAAACACAGGAGGTACTAACTGACTTTAACTCTACTGGTTGCGTGCCCAGCTGAACGAGTCCTCCCAGAAACCAGCAGGCTCGTGGATCGGTTAGGCATCAGCAAGACAGCGCCCTCATGTGGTTGTTTGGATAAAGATGGTACAGGATGGATGGAAACTGCTGTTGGTTTCCTGTCAGTCTGTTGTTTTCATAACCTATTCTGTCTGTTTTTATTCCCATGGCAATCGATGTCAGTTAACAAAATATGCATCTTAACCCCGGAAGCTAAGAGATTATCATTGCCTTATCTTTCGTTTCAGTTGAGCTCTTCTGCAATATAAAGTCTTTGGGTCCGGGGAGGTTGCGAAATCGAAATGAACAGCAATAAACAAACTAATTCAAATGGCAACAGAAGACTGTGTTTGGGTAGTTTATGTCAGACTGTTAGAGTCAATGGAAAATAATATCTATATGCTGTGGATGTTCTATTTTCAGCATCAATAAACAGAAATGTTACCTGAAAAAAACTGTCTTTAATGGTAGTTTCTGTCAAAAAGAGCAAGAGAGCTTCTGCAGCATTTTTAATCAAACAAGGGAGCTAAGTCTATTTATAAAGTTTAAGAGAGAAATAAGGTTAATCAGTTACTGAGCTTCCTCTTCTTCTGTATCTCCTCATCACTGAGTTCACTACAACATCTCTTTACAGCTTCATTGCTTATTAGTGCAATACCGTCATCAAAAACATTCCTAATAGGTCAGTCAATAAAGAGACATTGTAACTAAATATCATCTGTATAAATATGGTGTGAAATGTTGCTAAAAATGCTTTACATCCATACAATAAGTACAACTAGAACAGAGCCCTGAGGAACCCCATGTCAGATCAGTGTAAATAATAAGACTGAAAACATTTCTAGAAACAGAAGAACATCTTTTTTTTTTGTCTATGTTATATCTGTGGTTTTACCAGTGAGCTCTGGCTCCAAGAAATCACTTATCACAATAGAGATAAAGATAGAAAGAAACTCAGAACTTAATGATATACTAAGAGAGGCCAACTCGAACGGGCAAAACGACAGAGACGGACAGTTACCTGGACATGAATCACCGGCTGGTGGTTTTGCTCCTGCTGCTGCTCTGGGGCTCAGGTAGGACAGAACAATGTTAGGGTGAAAATGCAAAATAAAACATCAACTGAATTATGATGTGTAGATTTATTAAGAATCATGGTTTAAAAATATTATTTTTCTTTGCAGGTTTTTTATTAGATTTTTACTGTTTAAAATATTGTATATCTGCCTATGTGACTGGGGCTGCTTTGATGAAAGATAATTTCATATTTTTGCTCTTAGATAACAGAAATTACGTGATGACATCAAGGCACTGAGTTGTTGAAGTGTCTCAATTCTGATGAGCTAAAACTCATTCGGACAACATTATTAAGAAGTTAATATGACTTAAAGCTTGAACTGAATAGTTGTATTTAATTCAGGTCAGTTTGATTTTTAAAAAATGTTTCAGGGTTTTTTCAACAGAACACAGAACAGACATACAGATGAATATTTTTTATGAGTTTTTTTTTTGTTTGTTCTTATTTATGCCTATAGAGCTGCAGGCTGAAGGAAACTACAGCTCAGCAGGTAATCAGATTATGTACAATCAATGTGACTGTTCAAATTGATTGAACCAAAACTACATCAATGTTTACACCAGAAGGTGAAAAAAAATTTTTTTTTTCTTTTTGGTCACATGGATTGATCAGGAGCTACAAGGGATTGGAAGAGAGATTTTTTTTTTAGTTTAGTCTATCAATGTAATTACCATAGCACTATAATCTCCCTTGAAAAATACTAATAGTTGCAAATTTAAGTGAATTTTTCTAGTGAGGGGATCAGCACATTTTCAATGCACATAGATCATACTTTGAAGATCTATGGAATATTTCACAATTGTAAAAAAATAATATAACTTAGGAGATTTAGAGATTGGAAAAAGCACTCACAAAACTGAAATCACTTACACTCAGTTTTTTGAGTGTAAGTGCACTCAGACTCATGTGTGTTTATGTGTGTCACATGTCCCTCTGCTTTACTTTTTCAGGAGCTCCATATGAAACAGCTAAAGCCGACATTGTGATGTTAGTTGAAGGGTCCAACTGTATTCTCCCTTTAGGCTTTGAAAAGATGAAATTATTTATATCTGAACTACTTCAAACCATGCATATTGGTCCCAACAGTTTCCAGATTGGTATTACTTTTATTTTCATCTACAAGTGATGATCCTGTTTTTATAAGAAATAATTTTATAAGAAGTAATTTTAAAAAAACATACATTTAGAAAGTATAGAAATGTTTTTAACAGATATGTCAGTTTTAACTTTCTTGAAATTCAGAAATTTACATATATTTGATCAGTATCTGGGAAAACGGTCCTTTTTGTAAAAAAAAAAAAAAAAAGCTTAATTCAGACTGTGAGGAAAAAAAGTATTTTTATTCCGTAAATATCTGATTTCAAATGTATACTGATGCTGTTATTTGTTAAAGAACTTAATTTAGAAAATATAGCAACATTGAAATAGATGGATGGTAATGTTTTATTCTATCTGTTCAACATATCAATGCTAAATTTATGAAGAATGAAAACAACAACTTATAATTTTCTATTTTGACCAACGATTATGTGCTTTTTGTAGGTCTGACTCAGTTCAGTGATGAACCAAAGACTGAGTGGAATTTGAACACACACACAACCAAAGAGTCCCTGCTGGAGGCTATTAACGTCACACAACAGCTTGGTGGTGCAATGACAAACACAGGTCAAGATATTATTACTAATAAAGCAGATTCTCACCATAAAAAGCTGTGAGTTTCAGGTTCTGTTCACTCATACCAGAACATTTCAGAAAAACTAATTAAATGGTGCCATTTCTGCCACTGTATGAAATTTGATAGTTACCTCTAATGAGAATTCAGACCTCACTAGAAAAAGAATAATCATTTATCTGAGGAAAAACGACGGGGTTCGGTGACATTAAAGAAGAAGTACAGAATACAGAAATGCTAAGTGGCTGGTTGCTGTGGTGATTTCTCTATACTTTTCTGGGAAGCAGTGGGAAGGTGATGCTCTCAGAAACACCTTTTTTTCCTGATACAGACAGATAGGAATCTGGGACACATGTAGCTCTGAGCCTTAAAAAGGACTTTTAATCCTTTTGTAAATTTTTTATTGTTTTCGTAACTTACAGGAAGAGCTCTGGAGCACATTCTGCATCACAGCTTTAAACCCGCAGCGGGGATGCGTCCTGATTCTAAAAGCGTGGCAATTCTGATCTCTGATGGAGAATCTCAGGATAACGTTCGACTTCCTGCCAAAAACCTGAAGGACACTGGGATAGAGACATATGTGATTGGTGACTGGCTTTTTGTGGATAGATTGAGTTTAAATAATTTATAGTTTATAGCTTTCAAATAATCAGAGTACAACACTTCAAAATCAAAAGTTGCTTGGATAAATTGGATGAGTAAAGTCGCTAAGATAGACTGCAATGTGATTGGTGACTATTTGTTTTCAGACCGATTATTAGTCCGAGAGACACACATCAGTATTAGAGCTGTTTACAGAAATTAAAATTTAGTCCTCTTGTCCAGTAAGATGTTTTGTGGCTGATGTATTAGTAAACTAATTACATTTGTTTTTTAGGTGTTGGCCAAGATGTTGTTCACACTGAAATGAGGACCATTGCTTCTGGAGGTGCTGAAACATACATGTACACCATTTCAGACCTGCAATCTCTCCACAACATTAAAAACAGCCTGTGTCACAGTGCTTCCAGCAAAGGTAGGCATCATCTACATACACTTAGCAACAGGTGGATATTTGAAGCTGGACATGGACTTCGATTCTGACTCATTTTAGGCTTGATAACTTTCTACAGGAATTGTCCTAAACTCCAGTCCTCAAAGTTCAGTGTCTGTCAGAATCTAGAAGTGTCTCTGCTTCAGCACACCTGGTTTCAAGTCTAGCTCGTTAGCAGAGCTCTGTAGAGCCTGACTGCATGTTAAGGAGGTGGTTTTGCCATTTAATTCAAGCATGTAAGACAAGAGACACAAGTAAGAGCTGCAGGACTCTGACCCTCCAGGAAAGTAGCTTGAAGCCACTGCTCTGAACCCTGACCTATCAAGCGTTAAGGTGGAAATTTTCAATGATGTGTGATGACCACACATCTCTAGATGACCATGATGTGTGATGATTTCTCCTGAAATATGGATTCTGTTTCATGAATATGTGGAGCAGAATCCAACACAGAAAGAAGATGTTCAGTAACACAGACCAGAAATGCTAGACTGTGCCAGCAGACCACCACAGTCAGGTCATGTATTTTTTTAAAATATTATAAAATGAAGGTGTCAATGAAATACTTCAGCATGTCTGGTATGGGAATAGTAAAAAAGGGTAACTTTCAACAAAGTTGGCTATCAGAAAATGGGGGCACAATTTTTTTTTTTCAATACATGCATCCATTGGATTATTTCTCTGTGTGTGTGTGTGTGTGTGTGTGTGTGTGTGTGCGCGTCTGTGTGTCC
>CAEGAF010173656.1:0-23472 GCA_903067075.1 Micropoecilia bifurca | reverse complement strand
ATATAATTGAACCACCTTCCTGTGATGTTTTCTTTTGTTAAACCTAACCCCTCATGAGAAACATATCCTCCAGTCTCTTTGTAGATTTGATAACCACCATTTGTCCTATAAAACCTTACAATGAGACAGAATCTGACTTAATCTCATTTGGTAAAGCTTCATCAATTGTTTTCTTAACCGGGTTTTTAATGAGCTAATTAAGTTACTGTGGCATCTGAGGGTTGTCAAGGTTCACTCCACATTTTAATTAACAGTCAAGAAACACATACCTCAGGTACCTCATCACTGATCTGGGAGGTTGTGATGTGACTGACTTAAGTAATCATGGTTATCTCTTTCACCCATTTTAAAAGTGCTGCCCCTATTATAAATCTAGAGTTTGTCTAACAGTTTGTTGTTTGGTGAATCGACTTATATACTGCTTTGTAGCATTAGCCTGGTTGATTTTTACATGTTTGCGTAAATGTGTGTGTTGTGTCTGTTCATGAGGCTGTAAAAATGTTTGCAACTACAATATACTCCTCACTCTACTCATGGGTTTAAAGTGTTGGCTCAGCTGCATAAGCTTTCTAAGCTGCTTTTCTCACCACGTGTTTCAGCAAAGTGGAAAAGAAAGGCTCACTAGATTGTTTTGTATGGCTAATTTGCTCAGCTCATTAAATATTGAGGTAGAGGCAAATTTATTTGATTGCCAATATACTAGCTTGAGTGGTCTTTGTTATGCCTCAGAGGAAGTGAAATGAAAGGGAATTTTCCCAAGTAGGAAAAAATTGTTGTGACATTGTGCGATGGCAGGAATTTGAGTGCCTGAAGGATGCGCACATGAGTGTATGCACTGGAATAATGGTCAAATGGTACCCAGAGATTAATCTCACAGACACAATTTAACTGAACCACTTCAGTTTTAGTTTGCACTATAATGTGTTATTATTCACAACTGAATGGTAAAATTGTATTTGCATGTGATGTTTGACTGTTTAAAATATTTGGCAATATTTTGGATTTCTATAATTTATTATATTGAGAAGTAGGTCCACTTGGAAATAAGTGTGCAACATAAAACAATCTGGTTAATATCCAGTTACCCATGATTTTGGCATCATACTTATCTTTGCTAATTGCTGTATTGATAGTAAATGACACCACACAAAAACAACAACAATGTAATATGAGTGCTGAAAATGGAGCCTAAAACAACATACCTATACTGTTATGATCCCAAACCACTGGATGCAACCTTTGGGCCACCATGACTCAGCAAATTCACAAACAAATGTGTGAATTCGTTTGTTTCTTACTCCAGGTTGTTGTCACAATGTTCTCCATAACTACATGCAGAGTTTTATTTTGTTGACTCTTGATCATTATCTTAATCTATCCGATTACTTGAGGACAATGATTGCAAAGTTCTCCAGTGTCTCTTAGAAAATCATTTTATGTAAAAAAAAAAAAAAAAAAAAAGATAGATAGAGAATTCAGCCAATAAACCCAGAGTCATCTGCTAGGTTCACATAGAGAAACTTCCTTGCCTTTCAGACATTGGACATACCATTGCATTCATTTGAAAACCTTTCTAGTAGAAATCGTTGAAAGACAATATGAAATCATAGATTCTATAGGTTGTGTGTTACAGAAATTAAAACAACCATCTTCCCATTCCAAGTTGTTCTTGAAATTAGACTGCACAAGTTTTTATTTATATCCCACATCCAGTATATATAATTATTGATACATTCTTCATTCTTCACTTGATTCTACAGAAAGAAAACCTACTAGTGATGAAGCTTCTAACTCACCCATCAAGCATGTTTCATTATTTTGAAGAGATATCTGTCAGGAGACTTCTGTTCACATACAAAGCCTGAAATGTTTTTGTGCAGTAAATTGTCAAAGTAGTTCTTTTGTCTTAAAGCAGTGGTCAAACTGAAGACATAAATATAGAAGTGAAAGCAAAATTAGGCTGTGTCACTCATCTTATGCTCTCAACTGGAGTACACACTTTGCCTGTATTGCTTTTGTACTACAATATGTCTCTGCTGCAGTTAGCATCTCTCTTTTTGAATCTTTTCTCAAATGTTATTTTCATGCGCTTTAATCTGAAAGTATTCCAATTTCTTTTCAAACATTTTTTTCCAAAAAAAGACAGGCTGTATCTTAGTATACATCAGAACAGAACTACCATCTAGCTGACAAGAAAATGAATCTGTAATACTGTGATATTACAAACAATGTTAAACCTTTCACAAGTGCCTCTGCCATCTGTCCTACATTTCCATTCTGAGTTCATCACACTTTCGATGCCTCCTGAATCAAGCCAGTAATGTCTTGTCCTTCCAACAAATATATTGTCCAAGTATCAAGATAACTACAACTGCAAAACCTCTTTCGTCTTGGTCCCACATCTTTCACACAGGTTAATTTACCTGCCAGTCCTTCTTCCCTCTAAGCACTATCAATTTATCCCAATCCTGCCACACCAGAATCCCCAGTGCCTTCTTCTCAACACAAGTAATGCAATCTCATTATACTTAGCCTAATATCCATCTAACAAAGGCAACATACCTATCTTCTGTAGATTGTTGCTGTCTCTCTGACTTCTTCACTGGCACTCAAAAGCAAATCTGCATTCATTTGTTACAAAACAAAGTTCAGGTATACTTTCACCAAATGTTTGCAGTGCTTCTCTTTTCTGGGTCACAATAATCTACTTAAACATGGCATGCGCAGTATCTAAAAAAATGCTAACATAGTAATGCTTTTGTTTGACAAAAATGACTTTGTCTTCCTATGCTGTAGCACTTCAAAGAGCAGCTGCTCTTTGAAGAGTTTAAAAAATGAAAAGGTACCAGAATGATGAGTTGAAAGTGAAATTTAGAAAGCAGAATTTTAAAAATTATATTAGATATTGGTAATCCTGAGATAAGTAAACTTTTTTTTTTTTGACAAAATAAGTTAACATGTGCAGGAAGTAAAGCTACTCAATCTGACAAATTGCACTTATTTTGTAAGGGTCATGATGACACTTTCATTCCAATGTGGATTCTCACTACAGAAGCTGCATTGAAATGACAGCTGTAAAAATGGGCATTTTGGGATTAGACATGTTAAATGGCCATTCGAGCATACCAACATGTTCTTGGTTGGACGTTGAGTCCCTTGCAAGAGTCAGAGAAATCCTTCAACAAGTAATTGGTCATAACCTCCTTTTAAATAAATTTGTCTGACAAGTAATAAAAAGCATTTACAACATGGTACGTAAGTGTTTGTAGGTCATATAGCTCAATGAATCTGTGGAGTCAAGATATTTCAGATTATAATCCCAACAATACAAATGGGTAGAGTGCACCCGTTACATTTTAGTATTTTACTGGTACTAAACATTATAAATTTGGAATTGAATATAAAGGCTTTCTGAATTTTTAACAGACAACCGAATGAGTCCCACTCCCTGCAAAATAGATTGGCAGAGTGTCCCTGGAATATGACACACTTCTGTCCTCTGTTCATTGCATCCAGTTAAAAGTCCTTGATGTGATTTGCCAGCTAACAAACTTTAGCTACTAAAACATTCTACGTTGTCACTGGGGGAACATTCATCAATCGTTTACATACCATTTGTCAGTCAAAGACATAATGACTATGTTTAACCGAGCAAAGACAACTGTGTACTGCCAAATTTAAGTGCTGTAACTCCATCAGCCCTGAAAAACAGGCACATAGATATTACATTTGACCTCTTCAAAAATCCTTTCTCTGATTTTCTTCCTCGATGTATTTCCATGCAAACCTACTTGAGTGTTGACGTATTACACTCTCTAGGACATAAGTGATACTGTTCAGGAATGAGATGGAGCTGCACATAGATATTGCAAACAAGTCATACTATCTGCATTCCACTATCTCACTCCAGGAACACAAATTTTCCACTACCACAGCTCGAATAGCCACTTTACTGCAATGAATTGGGTTCAAATGCAATCTTGGCTATTGTCACATGTGGTTTAGAGGCCATTTCTTAATGGTGCACCAACTGCTCCCTGTCCTTTGCTCCCTGTTCAAGGCACTACATTCCCTGTTAAATAGGCCTATGTCTTTTTTTAAGAGAAGAGAAATGCTTTTTGTTGAGGAGTGTAGGGTGAGCAGGTATGAGGTTATTGGGTCCTGCAAAAACAAGTTTTAGTGCAAAATAGCATGACAAAAACAAAGCAAAGCAGAAATTTACAGTTTAAAACCTTATTAGCTAAATCTATCACTTCTCTTTGCTTTTTATACTGTTCAAAAAAATAGTTAATATTGCCATTTATAAATGCATTTCTGAAGTACATGTTTTTAGCATGGTTAAGTGCCTAAAAAAATCACCTGTAGTGTCAAGTAATGCAGATTTCATGGCTATCCTCTCTGTCATTCATCCACACCTGTAGAGTCTGAACAGCTCCCTCCACTGCAGGGATCTAATTTGTTTCCACTATCCGCCTTGGATAACGAGCATCCAGCTGTCAAGAGGCCCTGCTGGCAGTGACCTCTCTGCATGAACCCTTGAGGGTGACTGTGTTTTTGACCTGCTCTTTTTACAGACTGGCAGCTACATAAAAAATTGACCAAGAGCAATTGTATAAGAAAAGAGAAAAGGGAAATAAATATTGCGAAAGGATATGGGGGAAGTTGACTGTGTCACTAAAGAATAATGAAAATATCTTTGATGAGTGAGGGGAAAGCAGTAGCAAGGAAAGAGTTAAGAATATTGAGAGACTGAAATCTACCTTATTGATTCAGAAAGATGACAGCTATTCAATATTATATAGCAACAGTTGTGAGAGCAAAACCTCACCACTGGCAAAATATAAAAAAATTCCACTAACGTGGGGGGAAATAAGACAGACGGACAAGTGTGAGAATGGACAAGCAAAGGAGGCAGTGGTCAGACAAAAGAAGCACTTTTCAGACCCCAAAACTTATTTTTCAAAACAACAACTAAACTATAGTAACTTTTTTTCTCTCTTTTTGAAGACTTTTATGGCAACAACGATCTGCAGCTCAGTTGCCTTAGGAAAGCAAAGACAGAGGCAGAGACCCCAGTGGTGGCTGGTCCTTAGGTGGCGCTGGGGGGTGAAAAATCTAAATATGGCTTTGAATTGAGCAGTTTTCCTTAATAGTTTGTGCCTAAATGTAATCTGAATTATTTACACATCCACCAAGTAGGCCAATCCTCATTTAACGATACATTTTCCAGACAGACTCCTGGAGTGAGCAACCCACTAGGGTACTAAGTGGCCAATCATATGTGGTTGGTAGGGAAAGTAATAATTTGGCCAATCAACATCGCTGAATGAAGTTAATGACCTTCAATACTTGGATCCCTCTGATTGTCGGTCCTGCATGGAAGATGCGGGTAAACCAGTAGGTGGCGACAATGTACACCAAACGATTCTTTCCAACCGCTAATAAAAATCAAGTAGAAGACGAAAAAGAAGTAGTTACGAAATTAGCCGAAAGGATTTAGTATGTGTGCGAATGTTTTGTGATTTGAAGATATAAAGAAAATGGATTTCTGAATTACATCTCCGTCCAGTTGATGGCGGTAATGCACAGCGTTTGCAAACTGCCAGAAAACGCCACAGAAGAAGAAAAAAAAAAGTGGCGGGGAAGTTTTGAGTCACTAAGGTCTAAACAGGTTGGTGACAAATTTGATGATGGCAACAACGGCAGTCGAGGTAAAGCTTACTCCACCTTGAATGAGAATGCAGATGATTTTCCAGATAGCTGGTAAGCTACAGCTGTTCCTCTGCGTGATTTATTAGTTTAGCTGCTGTATTATCTGCTCTTTTTGTTGTTGTTTACTGTTTGTGTTCATGAGCTGAGAATGCTGCTGTTGCGGTTCATGCGATTCTCTGGGTAACTAAATTGCTGCTCTGGATACATGCTGCTAAGATTCTTTTTTTTGACTGTTAATTATGTTCTTGTTACTATTTTTGAGTTTCTACTGTCATTATAATGCTAATGTTTGGGTGATATAATAATATTTGCCCGGTCAGATGGCCATGGACCTTACCAAGCCCCGCCCAGAAACGCCCCTTGGACTACATGTCTCACAAGCAAAGCCTTAACGCGCCTAGTTAACATGATGTCGACTGACTCTACAGAGTATTTCTGAGTCGATTAGTTTAGCAGTTCTGCCGGATTTTCACAAAATATCAGCCACGACGATGTCATCTTTTTTGGACGACATCAAGGTGTTTGAGCCACGATGCCTCCAACATTGTGCAGCTAAATGCTACCAGTCGAAGAGGAAAACAGCAGATCCTCACACCCTCAGCATAAATATAGCTGTGGACAAGATCACTGACGCCTGTTGTTCTTGCAAGGCTGGGTAAATCGGACATTCATGGTTTTGATGGTGATTTTGAAATGAGTGAGTTTTGTTGTTTCCAAATGTCCAGTCTGCTCTGATAGAACAGTGCAGAGCAGCACGTTAGCACTGTGTAGTCAGTGGCTAACACGATTAAGTGGCTAACATGATTACAGTTTAGTGAAAAGCCTTTTCAGGTGAAATAAAATCTTTAATGAATGTCAGATATGGTACATATTGCATATTGATCTGTTCAGCTATTGTAAGGCTTAGCCTAGGCCTTTCTGGGCGGGGCTTGGTAAGGTCCATCCAGATGTGGTGTTGTACAGGAAGGAGCTGAAGTCCTGTTTTCTGACTCAGATCTATGAATATTCATATCTGTTAGCTTTTGCTGAGCTCCTGATTGTCAGATACATTCGAGCAGTTTGCTTGGTGTTGTGGCTCCAGCAGAACCTGGTTAAGTCCTAATTTTTTGGTTAATTTTATGTTTGCAGCTGTGGTTATTTAATCATAGGTTTATTATCTTTTAGTTCTTTTAGATAGGAAGGGCTCTTACGCCATTAGTTTAGTCTTTTCAGTTTTAATAGAATTTAGCCTGTTATTTGTTAAAATTTCCCTTTTCATTTATAAGTCTATAGAGGGAAAAACTTAATATTGCAATGTGTTCTGAATTGCTCCTTTAACCCTAGACATCGACTGCAGTTTGTTAGATAGTCATCACATGTGTAGGATGATTCAGTAAACTAATCTATTCTGATCTATCAAAAATGAAGTAAACACATGTTTATTGGGATTTATTTTGATTCAGCAAAGCTGCCCTCCAAGTCATTCAAAGATTGTTAGCATTGATTAACTTAGAGCTTGTTACAAGCTCTGGTTTCAAATGCTGCATTTTGTTTCTAAATTATTTATTTATTTTTTGTCTGGATTATGGTTTGTTCAGCAATCCCCAGCAGGAAGATATAGCAGTAATTTTGGACTTTCATTGCTCTCTTTTTGGGATTCATTCTACTTTCAAAGTGAATTAAATTAATTCTTCAATTAATTTATTTATTTAATTCAGATCAGCGCTTCTCTTATGTAGCATATAGCAGGGTTTTCTGTGACTTTAACAGGGTCTCCCATTGTTGTGGAAAGTTTTTTGTGACAAAAGCAAAGCACATTGTTTAACAGTCCTGGGTGCTGGCCCTCATCCGATTTTTAATCTTAATCAGACGTCCTGGATCAGGAGATAAAGTTGTTGAGAAATATAATCAAAATGTGATAAAATAAGATAGTAACACAGTTATTTACCACCACACAGCTACTCATTTTCAGTGAGTGGCTCCCAGGATTGCGTTACATCAGATCCAAATATCACTAACTCATGTTATCACAACAGCCAACAACCGCCCATATGTTCTGACATCATTTAAATGAAGGTTAGATTTATTATCAAGCTAAGCCGAATTATTTTGATTTTTTTTTCCCACTTCTCAGTTCCATCTCTGGTATCTTGTAGGAAATCTCTGTCCAATTTCTTTGTCTCTGCTGATTAATAATCTTGTCAGCAACGACTGATAATGAGAAAATAAAATCTCTGATGTAAAACTGTGAACATAATTTTGTTAATGCTTGTTTAGTCTCCCAGACGTGACTTGAGTTTTCTTGCGTTCCAACAGTGGAGTATTTTGTGATCTTTGTTTACCATCTGGCCTATACGGCTGGGCAGCACTTTCTTTTTTTTTTTAAAGATCAGAGGGAGATGTAATCTCGCCATCTGACAAAGGCTTGCATGTGTGTTATCCTAGGACTCCATATGCTCGTAAGCCCTGATAACATCACAGTTTTTCACCACCACTGGTCAACATGCAAGATGTCACCAAAACTTACATGCTATCTGGCACAGGGGCAGATACCTCCCCTACTGCTGCTCTTTTGTCACACTTCTTAGAAAAAGCGGCTTTGAAGACTGTCAGTTACCCTCTGTTAACAATCCCTATCAGTGTCTTTAAAATCCTTGGATTGTTGTCTCCCTTGGAGTCGGTCTCCCTGTTGCGCAGGCATCAAACAAATTATGTTGTTCCACATTTGATAAGACATTAACACTTGTGCCAGATCCATTTGCCAGATATGTTGTGGCAAAACATGAAGCAGCAAACAGTGTGGGAGCCGAGAGACAACAGAAACGATGGACAAAGACGATAAGGGAAAAGAGAAAGCAGCAGGACGCGGTTAGATTCAAGCATGATATGGTAATTCTGTTAATAGTTAGATTAGAGCACGGGAGTACAGACAAACACGTTTGAAAGATAATCAAATCATAATTATGATTTAGTCTTATTCTATTTAAAATTCTTATGTGCGTCCATAGAAGGGACATTCTTATGCATTTATCTATTTGTGTATTTTAGGGGCATTTTGTATTCAGTTGTTTTGATCACTTTATTGGTGAATTTAACATTTTATGTTTTGACTTTTAATAATATCCTTGCGAGTGTTCAGAAACATTTTACCAGAAATCATCTTTAACACATTTGAAGGAAACAATGTTGCCTCACTTATGCTTCTTTCTTGTCATATTGTTGCTACTTTAAGCAGGTATAATGTCCTGCAGTTTAAAATGCTCATCTATCCTGAATTTTAAGCCAATAGATGGGGTCGAGGCTAGAGGACAAAGTAATAGGTCACATGAATAATTTAAATTTTTGTTTACAGATGCTCTCTAATTTGTAAAGCAATTTTGTAGTGAAAGAGGCAAGCGCAGAAAGGTGTGCCACTCAACGGAGCCTCACCTCCTGCACACACACAAACACTGAAAACACACAGCAACTTCCACACTGGACGACAAGATGCATTCGCACACAAGAAATGCGAAATTGGTTATGATTGACTTTGCCCCCAGTAAATCCAAGGGACACTGGCCTGCCTCCCTTTCTGAGCTTTTCTAATAATGTTGGTCTTACCTGAACCTTATTGAGAGCATTCGGGTCTTTGCAGCAAATAATGGACAACCTTCATCACATTCATGCCGCTGTTTTCTGTGCCCTCTGCTATAGCCTTGATTATTATTGCTCAAAACTATAGACAGTCACTTGAGGGTCACCACAAAATGAGCCACACAGATGATTAACTGGAAATGGAGGGAACCCGACAGGCCATTTTTAAAACTGCGGTTGAGGTTTCAATTTGAAGGCAGTATAAATATTTTGAAGATAATAGTAGAATTTTCTGAATGTCTTCTGAAGCTTCACACAAATTGCATGACACTTTGTTACAGTGGGAAACTTCAGCACCTGAAACTTTAGGATTTGCATCCCTAAAAGCTAAAAGTGCACCTGGTGCATTAAGTAAGTTATAAACTCCACTATTCCGCAACTGTTTTCTATAGCAGTGCTTGCAGTCATGGATTGCATAGTGTACATCTAATTTGATACTCTGCTACACTCATTTAAGATTTGTCATCTCGTTTTTAGTTCTAATTACTCCAAGATTATTGGTTGCAAAATAGCAATATGTTGCCGGGATTAAAACAACGTTTGAGGTCCGCCAGTGAGATATGAAAAGACCTCAACTCAATATGTCGATAAACATAATATATAAGCAAACACATTATTTTTTATCACAGTGACCTGGCATTTTCAAGATGTTTATGAAAATGTAAGTCACCTGTCCTCCAGCCTTTTCTTTATTATTTTCCCCCCACTTTGCTTTACCTTAAAAGTCCCTAAGAATTATGCCAGTGATGAGGCTTGAAAATCTAAAAGGCACTTTAGCTATGGGAATGATCAATTTGTTGACTTATTATATTAAAACATTTTAATATGCACATACTTTTTAGAAACAAAAAATATGCATGGTAAATTTTACCAATAGGCTTGAATGTTACTTAATTTCCTTAGCCATGAGATACTGTTGCAGTTGACAAATTCAGAAGATCTTATTGGCTTCTTATAAAACAGCATAATATGAGATTTCCATTGTCTGTACACTGCATAAACTGAGCATATCTAAAAGTGTAGAGCTTCTTGATCTTGAAGCATTTTATTTGATTAGGAGCAAATAATTCAAACACTGTGATGAATATGACTAAAACTTTAATTATTACTTGCTTTGAGTTTTTGTACAGTTCAAATGAGAATAATGACTATGTGGGAATGACTACAGTCAGTATAGTGCCATACTGACAGTGATGCTCTAAAGACACATATAAGATAATATATGAGACATTTCAAATAGCTGAACAAAGGCAATAATCTTTTTAGCTTTTAATAGAAGTGGCAGATGGAATAATAGTACTGTAGATTGACAAATGGGCTGTAATTAACTAAACGTAGTAAAACTTAAAATTATGCTGGTCTTGGGACATTTCATTTTTTCAATAACTTCTGAATTTTTTTTAGAGATTTCAAAATAGAAGATTCTCTTGTTAAACAGTCTTTTCATTTTAACCTAATAAATTATAAAGTTCAAAATTAATTTTAAAAAGTCATAAAACTGTATATCATATAATAGAATAGCTTTGTGGATTCATGGGTATTACAGCAAAGTGTGCGTGTTTGTGCGAGTGGCTAACCAATTTTGTGTGTTCATTGTCCTCTAAATGGTAGCACAGCCGAGTCTATCTACACTGAGTAAACGCACAGGGAGTTTCTCTACACAAGCCTGCCAACTCTTCTCAGCCAGCCCCAATGGGTTATCAAAGCAGACACTTGGCAACCTACTTTCCGAAGCAAAGCATCTGCCCATTCAGAGGCAATGGGGCTAATGTCAGACTCTATCATTCTTACGTTCAAAATGACCTTGGCATCAGCATGCACCACAGAAACTGATGCACAGGTTTTAAGAACAAGAGGGAGACAATATAACTGCAGATCAATTCAAGTTGCAACATAGGTCTTTGTGACAGCCATTACTAAAAGAGAGTCACCTTCAGTGCAGAGTGTGCAGAGGTGGCCATTACCTCTTTAAGAGGTTGGTTATTGATATTCTGCTCGGTTTGGACATGCTTGCTTACATTGCAAGTTTTGGTGTGGTGCATCCAATTGAAAAATGTGCAAGTCAAGAGAGCTATGAAGATGCAGCTTTGGACATATGGCTTCTCGTATGTCAGTCTAGCACCTGAAGAGCACAGAAGTTATGACAACAGACAGGCATATCCTCATGATTTATTTCCAATCTGAGCAGAAAATAGCTATAATAAATGTATAAGAGGTGTATTTATGTAGATTGGGCCTGCTAATGGCTCGTCTTTGTTTTCAAGCAACCAATCCATCTTTCAGAGAACTACATTTACATTCACAACTTCAGTAAACAGCTGTCATAACAGAAGCACTGCTATGAATCCTGCCACAGCAAAGGTTATGTATGTTGTCATATCTGTACTGAATATGTACCAAATTGACAGAATTTCAAGATGAGCCATCACAGCTGTATTTGTGTCTGTGATTTTTTCCTTTAGTGTGAGAACATTTACAGTGATGTTCTCCAGTCTGAGAAAGACTTAGCAAGAAATTTTTTGATTTGACTGTGCCCCTTTATATGACTCTGACTGCTGTCTGGTATTTAGAGTACCTGACAGCCAAGAGTACAAAAAATGTAACCTCTCCCTTTTGTGTCATCTGACATCTTTTCTTTTGCCAGCTCCCCTAAATGTTTCGGAGAAGTAAAGGTCAGGCAAAGGTAAACAGTTTACTGCTTGGTTTTTTGATGACAAAGCGATTGCCGTGAAATGCAAATGATGAGATAGGATTGGATTAAATTGTAGCTTTTTCCAATCTATTGCTGATTTGAAAGCTGCTCCTCATGAGAAGGTCCTTTTGGATCCTCTGCATTTCCCTGGAATTCCCTATTTCTAGTTCTGAGGGCCACACCTGTTATTCCAACTCCCAATTTGCCAAATTTGATTATTGTGAAAATAAACAAATTTACACAAACATGTCACAATTTGAACAGAAACAAAGACAGAAGGCCAGATAACTTATTTTGACAGTATATTGGAAACAACATTTTTTTAGGGGTCAGTTACACTTTGAGTTGACTCACATTTCTATCAATATCTACATGCTGATTAGATATTGATTAGGTACCAAAAATTATGATGCAAGACCCGATGGTAGAGGTCTAAAATGCAGTACATTGCATTTATTTCTTTACGTAATTACTATGTTTTTTACTATTCAAGTACTGAACCTTGAATCACATGGAAAGCCTATCATCCAAAAATATTTTTAAAGAATTTTAGAACAAATGTTTTATTTTTATTTTCTTTCTCACTTTTAAAATTTTCTCCAATGTAGTTACAAACCCATAATGCTTTTGTAACAGCCATACCTTTAGGATCTGTGTGTTTCTTCATGCAACTTAAAATCTGACTATATGAAAAATTAGGTAATATCAAATGGTGAACACATGATGGGTGGTGTGATGTTGCATGCAGAGTAGGCGAACTTGAACTCAAACTCGCTTTCAATAGCTGCAAGCAGATCTTGTTTATATTTTACTTGAGTCAATTAAATCCTTTTTGGTGTCGGAATCAGTAAATTGGGCCGTTTTTAGAGGATGGTTGCAGCTAAGCAGGAAAAAAAGGGTAAGATTTTATTACTTTCTGTGGTCTCTATTGTATGAAATAGCCTTGCTTAAAACACTCATAAAACACCAAAAGCACTCCAGGTTTCCTAATTGAGTTATGCCCCTGAAGAAAACCCAAAAAAACATGCAACTCTCAAATCAATCGTCACTTTTTCAAATCTAGCCATTAGAGCACATGGTTCCTTCTCATGTCATGCAGCTTGTTTACATATGTCTTTCATAATTAACTTATATCTTGGTCTCAGTAAATAAACCAAGCTTAAAGGTTAAATGACTCGCATAAGGTTAAACTTAGAGTCAACATTTTATTTTTTCAACTTTTTTAGCAATCAATCATTTTTTTAAAAAGCTTGTGGTTCTACAGTTTTTCCAGAGGCAGTTCAAATGCTATATTGTTCTTAGTGTAGTAGACCTTCATAAAATTTTTAACGCTATTTATTTGAGTGTACAGTTTCTAAAAATGCTTTAGTCATCTTTTATTAGATACCGAGTTAAGCAGTCATTTTGTATTAGTTGTGCACATAGAGTAGTTGGTGTAAAGTAATCAACTGCTCAGGAACCTATTTGCATGTATCACCAGGAATCTGAGACGTGAGCCACACTGAATGTTTTGTATTTCTCCTCTGTGCTAACATCCAGTGGCTCCTTTGCAACAGCTCCCCAGCGTCCCGGGCCCCGTCCCATGCTACACCAGCAATCTGTTTTAAATGAACTGTTTATGTTCCTCTGACACCTTTGGTGTTATTTTAATGGCCCTGAAACCACAGAGCAATATCGTCAAGGATTATTATACCTTTAAATCACCTTTGAGAACCTATCTGAGTGCATAGGAAGTCCATTAATCATCTGTGCCAGCGTGCGGCTCAAATTAAAGACCGAGCATTGCACTTACAGACATAGAAAAGAAAAACACTGCATTTTTAACCCAGGTTAGTTTTTTTATTTCTTTTTTTTTAATCTCCAAACACATATTCTGCTATTCTTTGCAACTTTTTAAGTCACAAATTGGCATGGCAACTTACATAGATTCTAGGATGATTAAAACTGCATCAGTAATAAAAGAATAAAAGAAACATGATGAAGTCAGATCGGCCAACCTTTTGTGAGCTGAAAACTTAGATTATGTTGCCAGTTCTTCAATATTTTCAAGTTTTCAACGAAATCAAGATGATATTCCTCTATTCAACGCACCTATCTATTCATCTATGTAAATGCTTGCTCTATGGTAGCATTGTAATGAAATGAAAACAGTCAGCCGGGAGAAGTCTCACTTCAGTCTCACCACATTTAGAGAAACGAGCAGCAGCCTGGAAGCTTACACAGACAGTGTCCATGTACGCAACTCATACGGTAGTTGCTGTTGGACAAAATAATAATTTCTCAAATGATCTACAATCTATGTTTTTTTTAATAATTTATTTTCTAGAAACATGTTAAATTCATTATTTCCTTATCTGCTAAATGAATAAACAAAGTCTAAAATGCAGCCGTCAATATCTCACAACAGCACGAGCTCACTGGATTTTAATTTGCCTCAAAAAATGGGACTTTGGAGAGACATCATGAGCAAAGTGCCTTGATGGAAGACAGAGCCAACCGCAGTCTGCCAATCAATAAATCAGCCAAAAGGAACACCATGCCAACATCCCTTTAATTGCCTGATCTTCGCTGAATGAATCAGGTTTTGCCTAAAGCTTTAACGAGGTGCTGAATTTCACTGCAGGGATTGTAACACAGGCAATTACAGCGCAGATATAGCCAGGCCCAGGTGGACTGAAAGAGTGAAAAATAAAAGATGGTGGGAGCAAGAGTACAACACACTATAAGTGATAGACATTCAAGTAGGGTCCTTAACGCATTACTGTTGAATTCTGAGAAATGTAGAAGCCCAAAAGTGAAAAAAAAAAACACTTCACCCTCTCTTTACATAGATTCCTTTTTTTAATCAAAGCAGGGTTGTTGCCTCCAGAAAAGTATTTGTTGTGCATTTAATCCTGTTTTGTTTTGCAGAACCTTTTAGTTCCCAATTACCAGTCCCATAAGAACTGTATCATATCTCATTTGTCTCAGTATTAGATCTTCCAGGAATGCTGTTTTGACATGTCTTATAAGGGTAGATAAGATAAAAAGGGAGTTAAAATAAATTGGGCTGCTCTAAGCTTTTGTCAGGATTTCCCTAGAGACAAGACTGAGACTTTAAGATTCCATGGCCAATGAACACCAGTGGGGTCTCCACTTGTCAAAATGTTCCCTACAAAAAAGAACCATCCAAAAATCTTGCAAAAAAAAAAAAAGAAGCCATTTAACTGCTTTCAAAAAGTTAACTGCTTTCAAAAAGTATTCACAGAGTCCAAACTTTGCAGAAATAAGAGTGGTCTTTACAGGGGTTCACAGCTTGGAGAGATCGGTCTCCCCAAGTCCAAAAGGTTGGTGTGGCAGATCACTTGATGCCTCTACTTCAATGTTTGCACAATACATACTACATACAGCCTGTCCATGTAGAGCTCTATAGGTTAATAAAAAAACAAAAAAATATGCTGGTTAAAAGCTGCGGGATACGTTTTTGTTGGAAAAATATTTATTACTATTATTTTATGTTCTTTTGCATGTATTTATTACATTGATTTGATTTATTATTTACTAATTTATTAAGTTCTAGGTTCTTATATTTACAGAACGTAGTATGGCGTTTGAGTAACATGCCATATATAGTGAAATATACAAATGACTCTTCGTGACTAGTGTGAAGGCTAAGTTCATAAGTTCATTTCCTGTTGGAGAAAAGGTCTGTAAAGAAAAGGAGCCATTGTCTAGGGGTTTTGCGGAGCTCAAAATTCACCCACCCGCCGCCCTACTTTTGTTTTACATGCATATGAGCTAGATCAGTTCCTGCATGAGTTAGGGAATGCTTGTGACCTACCAGCCTTGTGCAACTTATTGTTGCATTTTCTCCGTGCCGCCAAACAAAATCTAAATTCTTGGTTGTTCTTTTTGACAATAAATTGTCCAACACTTATATAAAAGTGTGTTTTTCCTTTGTTTTTTGTTTTTTACATACGTCTTATAACTTTAACTGTTCTATGACAGTATAATTTGCGACTGATACACTGTGAAGAAATCTAGCTCTTCCTTGTGGTCCTACTGCTATCTGCAGAAATGCACCGCTTGCTCAGAATCAACCAGTAAGAGTCATGAGGAAGATCTTGGCACTGTTAATCACCATCGACTATGTGGTGCTCAGACCTTTTTCCTTGTGTTCTGCCGGGAAAATGCTAGCATGGCTATTGGTGACAGTTTTCTTGTAATGACAGGTTGATGCATAGCTGCATTGCATACGCAAGCAAGGTTGACAGTTCTTCTAAGTTCACTCCTCTTCCTGGCTTGAATGTGTTGTCTATAACGTAAAGGAAAGCAAACTGAAACAAGACAAAGCATTAAAGCAAACTAAATTAGACCAAATCAAATTTGTGGATTGTCTTCTATGTGGAGCAGTCAGGCTTTAATAGGAAGTGAAGACCTTCCATTGTATTAAAAGTGTGACCCACGTGCAAAGTAATTTCAGCACTGCTGTGCTGCTACATACATGTAGCCATCATGTAAGAATTCTAGATATCAAGTCTAAACATTTGGAAGAAGCAAATATTAGGTTTTTAGTGGCTCAGTGATTATCCTTCTGGCTGCAAAAAGACTTCCATATAACATATAGACATCTTCAAGTTCTCTCTTGTGTGCATCTCTCTCAGAGATTTTCTGAACAAAGTTGCTTAACAGCTGTTCTTTGTCTGTATTCACGGGTGTACAGCCTCCCTTTGCTCGCTTGTGTAATCCATGTCCCAATCCGGCTCATGTTTCCACTGTGTCCCACTGTGAGACATGCCTTGTTTCTCTTGTGACACCATTGTTGTTTTCACATTCCTCCAGCTTTTCATTTTTGCTTACATATAGGTACACATCTCCCTTTATTTTCCAACCTCATTTCTATCTCCTCTCCCTCTGCCTGTGCCCTTATTTAAGACACTCCTTCCCAACCCTCAGTGTCTAATAACTCAGTAATGGCATAGCTGCCCTGGAGAGCCCCAAGCTATCAGCTTTCATGGCTCTAATTGTTTTTCTACTCTGCTGTTACCTGTAAGACTACTGTTGAGTGAATACAAATTGACCACAGGAAGGTAACAACACTGAGCACTGATCCAAGACTAATCTTACACATCCTTGGTGGATGTAGTCATAAGAAGAAGCTAATAACACATTTCATGTGTCTGTGGGTGTGTTCTTAAGGACCATAAAATAAATCTGTCATCTCAAGCCTTTATTGCCTTCTTATCTTTGTGTGTACTGTGACATACCTCGTTCTATTCTTCTCCAGCTCCAAACATTTTCTTCCTTCTCTCATCCAGTCTACCATTCTCCAGTTGTCACCATTCCTAATAGTGAGGGATTAACATTTAATATACTCCCTTGTCAAGGATTATGGACGAGGTGACACATTTTCATTTGGAGGTCTCTCAATCAAAAACAAGCATACAAGCACAACAGATTGCATTATTTGATCTGGGATTACTGTAAAGGGAAAAATAATCTCAAATGATACAATTATGTTTCACGTAAGCTGCTTTTTATTCTGTTGTGCATCAAATGGTTTAAAGTATTTTATTCAGATTCCGTTATAAAATTCTCAAAACTATCCGGCATTGAATTGTAGTTTTTTCAACACGTGACAAAATGTTGATTTGTCTCTAGAAATAAACAGAAATATGTTATATGCTTTTATTGTGTAAAACTAAGAGAGAACCCCACTGAATAACATACATTGTCTTCTTTTCCTTTGTGTGTGTCTCCTTATTTTCCCTGTCTTAGATCAGCACTGGTGTCAGGCTGCATAACAACGTCTAACAGCTTCTTGACACATCAAGCCTGGATTTCACACCAGTTTTTGTAGATAACCACACCACAACAAAACCAGCCAAAGTGCTACTTTATGTGGGCCAAAGGCTAATTAGCTGGCCTTCAGCCACTGCCAGTGACTGTCAGAACCTGAGGATAATCAGTGGCTGTCAAGCAGCCTCCAGTTACTGATACAGGTCAAAGAGTCATTGTAGTTGCTCTGAATTAAGACTTTCTGTTTCTTTACACCCACCCCCTCCTTTTTTATTTCCCTCCTTTTTTATTTTTTTTATTTTAGGAGTAATTCATAGGAGTAAAATTGAAAATACTATGAAAAACAGCATATTTTCTTTCAAGTTCTGTCACAAACTGTCTACTCCAAAACATCCTCCTTATTGTCTTTAAACTATTTCTGGGCAATAAATGTCCTCCAAAGCCATAGTTCTGAAATGTATGCTTCATATGAAAAATAACTAAAACAAACTGTCTGTAAAATTCCTAAAATGGTATGTTTTCTTACTAGAAGGAAAAAAATACACAAAATTTTGCTTGTATCTTGTCTTACAAAATCCACGGGTGAGAGAGACCAGTATGAAATGGGATAAAGGAGAAATAATGTGACATTTCTCAAAAACAGCCTAATGTATCCTTCTAAAACACGAAGCTTGGAACAAAAGCCTATGAAATCTGTATTTCTCCTGTCAGAGATGTCACATTTTAATGAAGAACGCAATACAAATGATGAGATGTGGCAATAGCTAAAATGTATTTCCATTAGCAGACAACCTCAGTGAACTCGGCATGTGTTTTTCTGAGCTTGATGTGTTTTGTATGTGAGATGTGTTTGTGTGCTCAAAGTGACAAACAGGTAAATGGTGAGTGGATAAAGTAAAAAAAACATATTAACTTATATATAAATATACTTGCACATGTAAAAGTACTCACACACAGTCTTGTAACCTTTAAAATATGTAGAATGCATGTGTTTGAAACCCCTCTGATATACTTAATCCTACATCCAAAGACCAGTTAATTTTTGGAGCCTGTCTACCACAAGTAACGATGGTAGCTGTTGCCCCCACCCTCGATAACAGGATTTTCCTCCATCAGAGTTGTTTTATCCTGACTCAAGCTGTATTACAGGGAGATTAGAGAGACTGAGCCATGAACCCTCCTGCAGATTGAATAGGGTGAAGTTGTCTATACATAGATTCAGTCTTCTCTGCCTAAGAAAGTAGTTACTCAAATCTGTCTAGTTATTGTATGAAATGACATCACATTTTTAAACACACAACTTAACAGGTTGTGCCAAAAAATAACCTTGAGCTTTTTTTATTTGTAAAAACTTTACTTGGATCCAGTACATAATATTCTGGGGTACAGGAGATCAAATGCTTTTGGAGCTTTTCTACAATGTTGTGTCTGTCCAACTTGGTAAATATTTGTGTGATAAGAATTTCAGAACCCACAGGATTTAATATCTTACAATTGTGCAAGGTGCTGTGTTTAGTTTAGGATTGTAACTTCATACTTTCACATGTACATAACCAGTTGTCTGCATAATGTGCATCTTTGCTGATTTAATGCAGGAGCTAGGAGACACTATCTTCTCTGCTTTGGATTTTTGGGTCAATTTAATCATTTACTTTTTGCTTTTAGTTCAATTTGCTGATTTTTGCAGCACACATTGGTGCACTCATTTCTGCAGTCACAGCAATGCCCTAGCAAGGTGCAACAGAAGAGACAAACTGAGATTTCATATTAGGTGTGAAAGTAAGGAGTAGGCTACAGAACTGAAATGCACTACTGATAAGAATGTACTGAACGTTTTCCAAGTCATTTCTATTAATTAGTGCAAAATATGAAATCTGTGCAGAGAAGTCCTACTCAAATGTCTTATTTCCAGCATAAAAAATATACTTTAGAATTTCTTTCGAATGATTAGTTTGGTTTAACCCTTCTAAAAGCAACAAGATATTTGTATTTGTAAGCTCTTTCAAAAGCCAGTAGCATGATTGGTCTTGATAATACTGAATGAAAATGAAAGAGGGCTCCAAAGTAAAGTCATAATATAAACTTAATTAACTCCGGCTTGAACCAAAAGAACAGCCAATAATTTTCCAAGCAAACGCAGATGTAAAAAAACTAAAATAAAAAAATATTTTCTTGAGCGTTATTTTTAACCCTGAGAACTATATTCCAGTTGACTTAGTTTGACTGACTTTATCCTGACCATCATCTTTTAGGTTTTCCTCAGAAAGTCTTAGTGAGCTAAAGTTTTTGCAACACATCATATATATAGTTTGGATTTTTTTTGTGATTTTTCTTTTATGCTCATGCTAGAAAAAGGAGTTGTTCATTTTAGCAGATCAAGCCCTTTGTTTGATATTTTCCAACAAAGTGTTATTGAGACTCCTTTTATGTACACTATCATAATGAAAGGTTGCCCTCATAGCAGATAAGAAAACGTTTTGCTTTATTGATCCCAAAATATACCTAATAACACTAAAAACCCCCTGAGAATGAAAAACTTACGCTATAGCTTTTCTGAAATTTACATTAGAATTACAACTTTTATTTTAAATATGTGACTTTGTAGCATAACAGATTGGACAAATGCTGCTGTGTTTATGCACCAGGGTTTCAATTTCAGATTGGTATAATCCCTTGCAGGCTTCTTGCATCACCTGAGATCAGCCTCAAAGGAGTGATATGTCATTCAAAACAGAACATTTAGGCTTTCATCTTGCATTGTAAGGATATTTGTGTTTGCAATCAAGGTTTATAATTATTAAAATTTGTAAGAGTAAAAATCAGGATGATCGTGGGGTGATGGCCTTCTCTTTGTCATTGGAGCACAGTACACACTCAGTAACTGTTATACACAAATTCGTTCTATAGATGCTTTTTACAAACAGTGCCTGTAATAAAGTTGCTTAACAAACAACTCCTTGCAACTGCTTCTTCTCTAGGGGGAAAACATCTCCTAAAGATCTTTTTTAGTTTAACCATCACGTTGGATTCTAGTGATATTCAGTTGTGCTGTGATCAAATTTTCTGTTGCTGATTCTGAGAAACACCTGTGCTCAAACTGATCAAAGTAATGTTAATGCTCTCCATCACCCACATATAATTTCCCAACTCAGACAGCCTTAAATCTTAAATTTTGCCCTGAGGAAATGTTTGCCTCTTGGTTGCAAAATACCTGGTCAGAATTTCATTTTCGATGCTATTTTCTGAGTTTATTTTCCTTTTTTTTATGATGATTTTATCCTTTTGTCTGAAGAACCAGTAAAATACCTATTCAATATATCAAAAAAAATGAGGGAATTATATTTATTTAAAATATTTGACAATTCAAATGCAAATTGGCCCACATGTTAAGACAGTTCAGCAAAAATGAGAAGGTTTAACAAGATTGTCAGAATAAGAAAAGGACAATGAGATATGTTTTCGTTCACTTGGTCAATGTTCCCACTGGGCACTCTGATTGTTATGTTAATTGTTCTCTTACTGACTATTAATACAGGGCAAGATATTCACAAAATGTGGGTGCAATATGCATGAGCAATAAAAAATTTAAATGACTAATCATTTGGGGAGTTTTAGAAATTTTAAACTGCATGATCTTAATATTTGCTGTGTTTTGTTGGAAAATCCAATAGTTAGAACCAATATGAGGCAATTTTGAGTTAAGAAATTAAACCTATTTCCTTGTTTTAAATCGAAGACAAAAGTTGGAAGACAGCAAATGTAAAAACATTTTGTATGGAAGAAAGAAAACTAATAAGATACATGCAGATAATTGATTAAATAGTTTACAAATTATTTTTTAATTCAACATGTCTATTAATTCATAATGTCTACAAGCAAATAACCAGTTAATGGTCAATTGACACAGTGCTATCACTTTTTTTTGTCTGCCTATAATGTTCTTTTTCCTGAACTACTTTATTTATAGCATATACACAGTCAAAAATAGTGATAGCGCTTTGTCAATTGACCATTAATTGGTTGTTCATACACAAGAATGTAAATAATTCCCCACAGAACATTGGGCCAAAATTCCTCCTTAGTAATGTAAAAAAAACAAAAAGAAAACTAATTGCCAACAATCACAAACACTTGATAGCAGTTGGTTTATTAGTCTGAGGTGTGAATTTGTTTGATAAACTGAAACTGGAGAAACCTGGGGCAATAATTAGGGAAGTGTTTTTTCATACCACTGTGGCTCACAGTACATGTAAAATTTGTTAATGCTGCACTTTATTTCTTCCTGCAGCATGTTGCAAATCAATGTAGATGTACGGATGGGGCTGCAAGAGTTTTAATCTGCCTCACTGCTGTCTGTGGGGTATTTTTCTAACACTTTTCTCCAGTGTGCACACAATGGTTACATCAGGACCGTGAATTTGCTCACAAAGACTGAATTTGTCCACTAGGGATTCCGTTTTCATCATAAAGATGCCCCTGCAGGGTTGATTGAAAGCTAAATTTTATAATTATTTGTAACTCCACTAATGTACTCTTCTAAATGTAATTCCTGTGTGTAGCAACCATATTTTGCTACACATTTAGATCATTTACTTTTTATAATTAATTATATTGACTTTTTTTTTTCTTTTTTTTTTGACTTTGAAGCCCCTTGAGTTTTCTAGCATTCCTCGTACAGACGACCGGTACTACACGTTGAAAATCACGTTAGTCCACCATCGTTGGTTTTAAGCTCATCCTCTTTAAATCCTCTTGCTGCTTCCTAGTCATCCATCTTTTTGCTGCACCACTAGCACTCAAACTCTTTTCTTTATTAGAACCCTCTTTCTTTACCTTCATTTACTTACCTTCCTTGAACTCTGCTGTTGTAAACTCCTCAGCTCCCCATGCCTCTCTTGTCCTTTTATCTCATGTCTCCTCTGTTCCAGCTTTTTATCCTTTGCTGCTTCCCTTGCTCTCTAAATTAGCATAGAGAGCCGGAGGTACATGGTTTCTTACGTATTGATCTATCCATTTTTAATGGCCCTATGCTTCCCAGAGCAGGAACCATCTTATGCAGGTTCCGTTGGACCAGTGACGCTGTCAGGGCTTGTTGGCACTCCATGCTTCTTAGAACAAGAGCAGACGACCTTGGAGGTCCATTAAATATGCTCCCAGGGGAAACAGACTGGTCCATCAGCCATGGTCCCACATGACAATGAGAGACAGTTTTTTTTTGTACTGAATGTAGATAAATAAAATTGGGGGAAAAAACTGACTGCATGGTAGGCTATGCAGTCAGGCTATGCAGATAAAGTTTTCAATATTTTAATGAAAAATTCTCTGTGATATAAGTTTTAATATCTGCTGTGTAAATGAGCGAAATTCCTCGTGACCGAATGTCCCACCTCGTGACCGAATGTCCCACCTCGTGACCGGATGTCCCACCTTTCAAGGTATCTCATCCAGAGGTGGTCAAGCTAGATAAGAAGCAGAGGCTGGTAATCATCAGATCACACAAAAATCCAGATAAAACAGTGGAAGTAATAACAAGATAACAAGATGGTAAATCTACAGAAAAAGATAAAAATGGGCAATAAAACTTAAAGTCTAAAAACCACTAGCCAGCTCTATCTACATCCTACCTAAAAGTACATTTAAGATATATAGAATTACAGTGTATTTCAATTAAAGAATTA
>CAEGAF010173651.1:0-12296 GCA_903067075.1 Micropoecilia bifurca | reverse complement strand
CACACACACACACACACACACACACACACACACACACACACACACACACACACACACACACACACACACACACACTCACACTCACTCTTCCACAGTAGTGTCTGCTGTCTCCCCATGTATGCTGTCGTTCCCTTTCCCTCGCTCACATGCCAGCCACACTGAGAAGCGTGCTGTCGGCACAAACACTCCCATGCTACATCCCACCTCCTCTATCCTAGTCTACTTAAACACACATGCAATTTTTATCTTACTCACACATGCTCCTCCTCCGCGTTCGCCACTTCAAATGCAAAAAAAAATCTATTTTTTTAGTCTCCTACACGCTCACACTCCAGCCCTTCCATTCTCTCTTTCTCTCTTCCTCCCTCTTTCTGATGCACACACCCCTCCTCCCCGTGTCAGCGCAAAGTAGAGCAAGAGCAAGGAGCCACTCGTTCATTTTTTTTTTTTCCTCCCAGCATCTGCTGTCTTGCTCTGGCTTCTTTTGGCTCCACAAGAGAAAAGGGAGGCTTTTTGTTTTTTTGTGGGGGGGGGGTTTTGGTTTCTTCTGGGTTTGTTGTTATTGCCTCCATCTTCACCGGGTCTGTCTGCCCTTTTTGAGGGTGTTAAAATCAGCGCTGCAGAACAAATAAAATTGGGAAGAAGCAGGAGCTGTCGCTCTCCGTCTGTCATATAACGAGGAGCTGAGGAAAAACAGGGGCTGCAGCTGGGAGAGGGGAACGGGAGAAGAGGAAAGGAGGCGCCATGGGTCAGCTGTGCTGCTTCCCTTTCTCCCAAGCAGAGGAGAAAATCAGTAAGTGTCCCCGGCTGCCCGTCTTCATGCGTGGGCGTGTGTTATTGGAGGAGACAGTTGGGTTGATATTCTCAATGGTGCCGTCTGCGGGGACAGACTGCGTGCATTCACCGTGGAGAGATGTGCGTTTTGTCATGCCAGCGCTCCACATGTGTGTGCACAGCAACATGCATGTTTGCGTGGTGACCTAAGGAGAAGGAGTGCCTGTGAAAGAGTGACTGGGGGCAATGTAATTGAATTTGCCAGCAGTCTCGGGTTGTGGATCCTAGTAAATAAAAGGTCATTATTCAGCCTCATCATTTTTCCATAAATACCTTTATTTAACCACATGTCGGCTTTAAGTAAATACTTGTCTGTTTATGGGATTTTTGATTCTCATAGTAACCCCCCGGTTCTCAAACATGGTCATATTTAGAGCTTGACATTGCATTTATTAGACTGTATTGATGTTTTCCTGATTAAATAGTTTATCCTGGACATTGAACGTAAAATTCCCAAAATAGTAAAAGAAAACCTCTCCAAAAGACAGGAAATCATTCAGTTTTTCTCCCACATTCTTTGTGGATGTGTTTCATGTTGTTCTTTATCAATTTCTACCAACTGTTGAGCAGCAGCAGCAGGTTGATAATTGCATGTGTGTCCTTGCTCACACAAGCCAAACAGAACAGGGATATACTTATAAAATCAACACTTGTTTGCTCAATTGATTCATTCATGATCAAAAAGCCTTTGTGGCGGTTCAGCATCTGTCTTTTGAAGAAAACAAACAGTGGAGAGCTGACAGTGGATGCTGCATGTTAACTCTCTGATCTGAGCTCTGTGTGCGAGTGTGTTGATGCCATTCAAGTCTCTGATAAGCTCAAGGTGATATTCTGGTGTTTAATCAATCCATTTCTCACTGATAGACTGAAGAAATCTACTCACTGAACTAAAAAGACTTTTTTTTTATGTTCAGAGCTGCTTTACATTAATACAAAATAGGATGAAATGACAGTCATAATAAAACTAACACCAGGACAAGTATATGCAAAAAGTATTGTGTCATATGATTGATACATACATACATACATACATACATACATACATACATACATACATACATACATACATACATACATACATACATACACACACACACACACACACACACACACACACACACACACACACACACACACACACACACACACACACACACACACATACATACATACAAATGACAAAACACTTATTTTGACAAATGACAAAACACTTATTTTGACAAATGACAAAACACTTATTTTGACCGAGGATAGAACCTAGCAAAATAAATATTTATCTAAAAATTCCACTAATCTTTCCTCAGATCTACTGCTTTACACCAGTTACTATAGTAATCACAGCTGCTGTGATAAACAGTACATTGTTTTCAGTCACATGTTGAAACTTATGACCAGTATTTATATATGCCTTCACACAGGCAGCTCAGCCAAACAAGGTTTGAGTGAGAAACCTGTGATTTTTGTTTTATCATAAGCTACATTGTTCATTTTATTTTACAACAATGCTACATTGCACTTCTTATTGTAAGAGTGTGAAATGCAATGACTATTTAAATGACTCAGAGAAACAGCAGCGACGCTGTGTTTTTGCAGAGACATTTAAAGCATGAGTTTGGCATCATTGTTAAAATGACTAAACTTTGTGCTGCATTCTCAACTCCGTACCAGTGACTGGTTTAAGGATTTATTTTTTATTTCGTCCAGTAGGTTAATTTTTCTCTTCAGTCCAATAAAACTGTTGCAAAGTGACCAACAAATTAAATTTACAAATTTAAAAGCCACGTACCATAGTCACAGTGTTGATGAGTGAAAATGGTTGAGGTCTTCTTTGATTTATCTTTTTTATGTCTCCTATCTATTTTGGTGTAGCAGTAACTTTAAAATTCTTAAGGTAGACTAAATATACCTAAGTTTTTGACAGTCTTCGGATTAAAAATTCTGTGTGTATGCATCTTAAAGATTAGAGTTACTACGTGTACCATATTGAACATTACTGGCTCTGAATTAGTTTTAGAAAATTTTATTTTTTTGTTCCATTTAACTCCGAAGCTCTGACTGAAGAAGACTGAGAAAATTGACTTTATCTGCAACAGGGAACAATTCTCTCGCTCTCGCTAAGAGCGTGATTACTCTCGCTCTTAAATATTTTCGACATCGCTCTGGGGTTATCATTCTTTCGTGTGCAGTCATGGGGCACAGTTTGATCTGATTTCTCCACATCTAGACCACCACGTCCTTCTAAGAAAAATAAAAGTAAAAAAATTGTCATGTAACTCGTTTTACACAAAATCAGTGCGGCTAAATGAAAGTTTAGATGTAAAGTGAAAGTAAAAATCTGAATTTCTCACTAGATGACAGATGATGAAGAGGAATGTCTATTAGGCGTAACTTAAATGAGCTCCAGGGGTTAATTACTGGAGCAGCTTGTGGTTTGATTAAAACATTTTTGCATTACTGTTATTTTTTTGGAGACAAATGAAGTGTGGCTTTTTGTTGTTGACTTGTGAATGTGGTGCCAGCATATATTACAGGAGATGAGTTCAATTGGTACACATTGGTAGCATTTAATTAGTTTCTATTTATTTGTTGTTTGTCCACATAAACAGACTAAGAAACTTGATCTGCTTCTTGTACAAAATTAAGTGAATAAAATTGTCTTCACGTAGATATTCAGCTTCATTGTCAGAATAATTGTAAGTAACTTGATACTGAACCGTGAGTCTTGCCACAACTTGAGACCAGTCAACTTGAGACATGTCAAATTTGTTGTTGTTTTTTAGTTCACAGATTGTAAAAATAGATGAAAGGACAACTAATAACCCAGAAGATACTTAATGGTGCCTGTGATTACACCATATGTCCAGATCCACGATCCGTACCGTTAGCTCATTCCCTCTGGTGCTAAAAGAATTGCTTCAGGATCATTAACATTTAGGTCTTCAAAGTGAAACATTTATTTATGAATTAATGAAAATATCACTTCCTGTAAAATGGCTTTTTTCCTATACAATGTTACAATTTACTTGGTGAATGATAACTGTCATTATTGCGTTTGAAAATTATAATCAGTAGAAAATTGTGTATTCACAATAAGATGTAGCGACATTGTCAATGTGCCATCTAGTGGACACTTCACAAACAAGAAGACTAAAGAAGAAGACACTATTGTACTGTACAAGATGTGCTAATGGGAATCACACATTTATTACCCCATCTTTCTTTGCGTTTGATTTTTGTACACATTCACCTGATTGTGTTTTTGAGAAAGTAGCAATTAAAACAATGTAGCAAAATTCAATTAAACTATTTTCATCTGTACTTTAGATATTCTTTTTAAATATATGTATGTCTGTATTAGTGCTTTTAAAATTGCAGTGAAATTCAAAAAGAAAAATAAATATCAAAAAGAAATCCGTAAATGAGCAAACGGTGCAGACTGTGCTTCATGCGTACCACCACAAAAATGAAGGGCCTTTGTAATAACTACTTATTGAATCCTAAGACTTAAACTGGGCAAGAAAACAGAAAAAAAAAAGTCGCTAGATTTGTTGCTAATCGCTTTTTGAAGAAATGCTGCTAGACGGGTCTAAAAGTTGCTAAATATAGAGAGAAAGTGTCACTAATGTGTTGTCACAGTTGCCTCTACGCTGTTCCTACTGGGCAACTCTAAATTTCTGTTTTGTTTCTGCATAGTTTACTCTTGAACATCTCAGACTGTGTTAAGTAAACATCAAAAAAATATCCTATACATACTTTTTTTCTAAAGCCTTATGTAGACTTTGCTTTGAGCAGCTTTTTTTTTTTCTTTTGTTTACAAAGCTAAAATTCAATTCAATTAAAGCATTAGTGTAGGTTTTAGGCTGTTAGAAAAACAACTTCCTTTTGGGTTTTATAGATTTTTTTATTGAGCCACCCAGACTGCACGTGTAGTGCTTATGCTTGACATTTTTATTTCTGCTCAAAGCAACAAAAAAAAAAAAAAAAAAAAGCACCATGTCTCTGTAGTTAAAGGAAAATCGATGATCTAGGCTGAAGTAATGATTAAACAAGAAGTATTGAAAAGAGTAAATGATCTGTGGTTGTAAAAATGCATGTTTGTGCGCGCACCTTGTACGAGAGATCCTGCTGATCATCAAGTCATAAATGCAGACTTTGACTCTGAGCTGAAAAGCCAATTCTGAAAATAGGTTTGGAGTGTGTAGGTGCTCGTTTGCTCTTTTGCCAGTCTTTTTTTCTGCTTCCCTGTCTCTCTCTCTCTCTCACTGTTTTCTCTCCTCCGTGTCCCTTTTTCATTCTCTGCTTACAGCTGCATTGCTATAAACAGTGGAGCCACTGTGCCCTAGTTCTGGGCAGAGAGCGACGGGGAAAGGGTGAGGCAGGGACTGAAGACTAATGAGGGGGGAAACGAAGAGAGCGGCCTTAAAGAGAAACGGTGTTTTTGAAACAAAGAGGCCGGGGCGTTCGGGGAGGCCGACAGACGTCTGTGTTTCCGTGTGTGTCCCGCGGGTCAGATGCTACCCCCCCCCCTGCGATTCGACAACACCCTCCACTCGTGAGCACCGCAAGACACAAGCATGCGTGTGGGTGTGCGTTTTGCTTCCACCGTGTTTTGCGCGCGAGTTCAGCCATGACCAATGTGACAAGCTGTCACAGTGTGGTGTTAGCAGTCACTGCAGGTGACAAACACATAAACATATTCTCACGTTGTGGCGAATCCAACATTCCCACGTCTTCAATATGGATCTTTTGGAGACATTTCTAATATTTTCTAATTCTAATATTAGCTTTTTGTCCAGCTAATGAAAATCTCTGCGTAATTTAATTTTAATTGCAAAAACATCGCAGCAGTTCTCCTGACAAACGTCTGAGTGGGCTCAAAGAATGGTGGGAATAGATATATGAACAGTTAAAACTGTTATATTAACCACACACGAATAAATATTTTTGAGATGAGAGTTCTGTTTAAATGGGATTAATCAGGGTTTTAACTGTACGTATGCTCACACAGTCAGACAACAAACACATCTGCTGCAGGCGATGGCTATTCTCTTCCAGGAGAGCAGCACACATGCTTTTAGTGCAGTGTGTTGTGAGTCACAACAGATAATGAGTATAGGAGGATACTTTCATAATCTGGCAACAATAACAGCAACTGGGTAGCAGTGATGGTGATAAAAGACTCGCCTGTTCCTTTGCAAAGTTCAAAGTATGGCATGACAAGTGATGCATACATTCTTAAGCTTTGCTATGCTTGATACCACTTGATACATCAAGATGACAAAAGAAAGTTTGGGACAAAATAATTGAAACAGAGCTTCGTCGTATCGTGAAGACAAGTCATAGTTAATTGTACTTTTTGTATTTAAGATATTTTTAATAAAATACGTTCTACCGGGTCTTTCTTTTTAAAATCAAATGTAATTATTAGAATCATCATATTTATAAATCAAATTAAAGCAACTTCTCGGAATAACAGTTTACCTAAAGTGTTTTGCTTTGAAATAATGACCGATTTCGAACACAGAGAAACAGGAGAATGTTTTTAGTTTATTGCCTCCTTGGAATATATTCTCTTATATGGCACATTTACTATTGCAATCGATTAGATTTTGTTGGCCTCCCATATCAACGTTCCCTGGGGGGAATTGTATTGCATCCTGTGTGGTGCCTGCTTGGACTTGAGATTGAACTGGCTGACATTTCCAAGGTCACTGTACGAGTTAAAGCCACGTCTCAAGAATCTCTACCGACGCTCCGTTTAAAACTCCGAAAGATGAACCTGCCGTTATTGAATATTAAAAACTTTGTTTCTGCCCTTCAGCTTAATTAAAACCGAACAGATTTTCATCTTTTTCTAAAATGCACCCCTTAAGGCTCCCTGCCAAGTCTGAAGCTACAAACTGGCTGAAAATATGATAATTAATCCCTTTGATTATAAAGCTTCCTAAAACGTCGAGCTGTACTGCTTTCACACAATAATTAATATTGTTTTATTTTCTCCGCTTTCACATTGGCCCCAGCAGGTGCTACGCCGCTGCTTCGTCGAACATGATTTAAAGATCTTTCGATTGAGTTTGAAGCCTCTTTTCTTCCCCCCCCCAGCTTGCAAAACATAACATTGGTTTGCTTTTTTTTTTTTTTTTAATTATGCCTTTTAATAAAGCCCTCTACGAAGGCAGCTTTCCCCCCTCGCAGAGGACCACCCCAGGTCTGAATCATGCAAATGGGAGGGGAATCTTCACCTGGTACTTCTCTGCGTGAGCTTGTTCACCTGCAAGAGGTGAATCCGACCTGGGATTTGAAGTGCTGGGATTTGAAGACCTGGGGTTGTCTCTTTTTCGTTTTAATAGTAAAGCTTTTCGATTCTCCACATTATGGAAATGTTGAGTCGAATCCGGGCCCGTTTGTGTTCGAGGTGTGCAGGTGGAGACGGCAGAGACCGCATGTGAGCAGGAAGGAGAGAAAGTTGAGAACACAGAAGCAGGGGGAAGCGCAGCAGGGGGACGGGCTGCATGCGGCGCTGTTTAATTCATCCTGTTTCATCCTCCAAGCCCAGTCTCCTCTTTTCTTTCTCTTGCCTCTCAGCGTTAACTCCTTCATGCGCCGTCGTCACAGCAGAGAGGCTGAAAATATTCACATTATTTATTTGTGTTCTGTAAAAAAAAAAGTTTCTGAAAGTCGTGAGTCAGGCCACTCAGCAGAAAACACCTCGCTGCTTTTATTGGTCACAACCTGACAAATGGGAGGGAGTCGTAAAACGTTACAGCTTATGTCCGAAAATTTGCGTTGTGGGATTCGCACTTGCGGTTTTTCTATAAAGATGAACAGCTATGCCAGGATGTGTGTTTTTTACGTCGGTGCTCTGAGTCGCTGATGTTTGACTGTGTTTGACTGGATCACAGCCAGTGTTTCTACTCACCCAGACACTGTTTAGATGAAGCGTACTTTGCAGCCCGGTTCAGACTGTTCCTGCTTCTTAGAGAGAATTTCACCATATATTACAGCTGCGGCTTTTCAAGTTCAATAGCAAAATTTAGTGCTGAAACTCAACACTGTCCTGGAAACTCTAGAGTTGAGTTGTGATATTCTCTCTTATAGGTCGATTGGTGGATTGCAGCAGTCTAGGGCTGTTGTAAATCAAACTAGGGCATTAAGAGTGTTTCGTTGTTGTTCGTCCGTGTTCACAAAGACAAATGCACAAGATGTCGGCTTCAGTTTCAGTTTTCAAGCTATCAGAGATTCAGATATTTGTCTTGTAGGAAAGAAAATCCTTACAGATAGTTGCCTATTTTCTACTTTTTAAAGGCAGATCTTTGTTTTCTAATCTTTTTTTAAAGTTTTCCCTTTTAGTGAGTCAATTGTTTATCTCTCCCATCTTCTATTAAGGCTTAAATAGTTATTAAAAGGAATTGTAGTGAATTTATGGACAACAGCTGATTAACTCATGTTGTGTTCTTGTTAATGAAATTGTATTTTTGGGATTAATTCTTATTGAGTTAGTAACTTGTTTTCTTCAACACTAAGCCTTTATGTTACACACATCAATGGTGCACCGTCTTCTTTTAGATTCTACCATGCACAACAGATTCATCAAGGCTTTAAGCACAAGATCGGAGCAAGCAATCAGTCTAGATTGTCCTCCTTTATGCCTTCCTCTCCTTAGTTTATCTGATTTAGGTCTGGGGATTGACTTACCTATGAAAGAATATTGATTGTGCATCCAGTCAAGTTTTTCTGCACTGATTTGACCATGTTTTATCTGCTGAAAGTCCAATGACGACCCAGCCGTGGCTTCCTGGCAGAGCTGATCAGACATTTTTATGTCTTCATTACAGAAGTAGAGTTTGTAATTCCCTGAAATCTATCAAGTTTCCCACGGTTTTGGAAGGACAACAAGCCCACAGGAACACAGGTCCTCCATGCTTATCGTTGGACCGGAGCCCAGCCAAAGTGCATAGTTCCAGTAACTTTAACTAATTTTAACTGTGGTTATAAGATGAGAAATGCTGGGGTTTGTTGGTGCACCTCTCAAACAACTTGTTGGTTTGCATAACCCACTACATCGTGACGCAAAACAACAGTCATTATAGCTGGTGACGTCTGAAAACACAATATTGCTTAAGAGAAATGGCCACCTGTGTCATCTCTTTTCTTTTTTTTCCCCAGAAATACGTGCACTTTCATTTACGCTCCAATAAACACCAGAAGTTAAAGCATAAATTTAAAAAAAAAAATGCTTCGTTTTATCCTGTTTTCTACAGGTGTGAACAGAACAATGGAGCTTTTATTATGTTCACTGTCAGCAGAAGGATTTATTTTTCATAAAACTGTCTTCGCACGTTGGATTAGAAGAACATGTGTGTGTCCCAGTACCATTGTTCTGCCTGAAAGGGAAAATATTGCCAGAAAATTCTTTTTTATTATTTTATTGTACTTCAAAAGTTGAAACACATTGAAATCCGGCGCGCTTCAAACCCTGTGGATGTGTACCGTAGACTTAGTTCTCCTTTTGCCTTTTGCCGAGTAATTTTCTACACTTTCATTGCGAAAGTTTACCAAGCTTTTCATCGCCTTGTCAAGTGACATTTGAGGCTGGAGACCACAGGCCTGTAAACTGTTCTGCTAACCACCTCTTAGGCTTATTGATCAGACTTTAGAGCTGTAGCCAAATGTTTCATTAAGTGGATTATTCCTGAGCGAGAAGGGTGCTGCCTTTTTTTTCAGTCAGAAACTGCCGCTTCCCGTTACTCACACTACATTTTAGTTTTTATTTTGTCATGTGTTTATTGAAACGCTTGACAAATACGCTCTGCGATAAAAATAAAAAAAAAGTCTTTGAATTCTCTGCTGCAGGCAGTGTCATGGGTTTGGAGGAGTCTGTGGTATTTCCTCAGGAAACTACTCCACCATCAGCAAATCTAACCCCCCACTCTGGAGCCTTAGCTTTGCCCCTACTGTCCTCTTCTCTTTCCTCATCTTCAGGATCCAGTTTCCTCCATCCTCAAATTAAAAACCCCTCCAGTTTGGTTTTCTCCTGCTTGGCCTTCTCGTAGCTTAGTTTCGAACCTCCATTTTGGCTGTTCCTCCTCTCTGGCTTTCTCCTCCTCTTCCCCTCCTCTCCATCTGCCCCTTGCTCTTTCTACTTTTCCATCTTGTCATGCCACATATGCTTTATTAGTGTTCCGTGTAAACCTCCGCTCAGGCTTTCAGGAAATCTGCTGAAATGGGAAGAATTAGTCATCACAGCAGATTACGAGGCTGGATATAAACATTATAGATAGTCTCATGAATCCAGTGAATATGATTAAATATTTAATTGGATTATTACGGGTCCTTTTGCTGCTGCATGCACTGTGCATGTTGAGCCTTAGTGTGGTTAGCGACACCAGTAACAAATAGGCTGGAACGATAAACTTTAGGAACAACCAGCTGCTATAAAAAAAAACTCCATCCACCGTGGTAAGTATTTAAAAAGCTGCTTTAACATTCAGCAGACTGATCTGACCAAAAATGGACTCCTCTGGATGTCTGGAGCTGATAAAGGACAAGATGAGTGAAAATGCAGGAGTTTGAGCTCATGCAGTTTAAAGGTTGCGGCACACAGAACGACGTAAATCAGCGCGTGCTGCCGCTCCCCGTTACTCACACTGAAAATGTGCAGCCAAATTTCCAAACTTTATACCTGCGACATCTCAGCCTTTGCTCTTAATGTCTTCATGTCTGCTGAAATGACTGTGTTTATGCAGGAGCATTTATACATCTGTATTTATGTATATCATTTTTGCTACTCACCTGTTTTTATCACTCCATTTATTTACTGTCAGTAAAAGCGATAGCAGTAAAACGGGACATTTATTACACAGAAATGATTGACTAAATACCAGCATTTTTTTTCACTTATACTTTTAGTTTATCTAGAACAGTTGTGTATAAATGTCAAAATACACCTTAAAAGCTATAATAATTTTTAAGTATTGCATTTAAATCTACCATATGAAAAATAAATGAAGTATCTAGATGTTCAACATGTGATTTTAAATTGTTTCATTGCCTGAATACCTAAGTTAGACCAATCCAGATTTGGACGTCACAGGCAGAAATGCGGCATAGAAAACTCAACTGTCTGAATTCTGAAATCTATAAAACCCCTCTGGTTGTATAGCTCCTTCTTAAAAAGGAATAACCTTTGAATATCAGATGGTAATATGTTGCTGCTAGCTTTGCAGAGTTAATGAATTGTATAAAATAACCATTTTTATATCCTACCTAGTGAATTATGTATATTGCTCCTTTTGGGAAATGAAATGTTGATGTAATGTTTTGTAGTTATGGTGCTAGACTTGGAATATGTTCAGTATGATAAAACTGTGAACTTTTATATGCGGTGAGTTTATGACCCGTTTGGGTTTTATTTGTACATAGTGAATGGAGGCTTCTGGTTAAGTTTCTTGTATATTTTAACTCTTTATGGTTTTTCACTGTAAGAGTTTTAATCTTAAAGTGTTAGTTATCTGCCCAGTATACATTTCTGTTCCAAGGTAACCAGTAGCTTAAGGACAAATAAGTATTCTTATATTGTCTTCATGATGCACACTTGGGCCAAACATTCATCCCTGCTGAACACCACGAAAATTTTAATTAATTCAGAGGAAAACCTCCCAACTTTAAAAGATTCTTCACACAGAAAAAACTTCTTGATAAATTCACTGCTTCCCCTCCTATTCCAAACGATCCAAGTTTATTGATTATTATTATTTTTTGGGTATTGATTGTGCAAAAATCTCTTTTAAGGTCAACAAATAATCCAGAGAAGTGTTTGTTCTGTCTGAGCTTATATCTTGTAATGTTTCACTGTAATAGAAATGAGAGAGAAGATTGTAGACTTGACTCAATTTTTCTTTGGTATCTCACTTAAAGTACTTTTAAATCATACAAACAGTTTAACAGAAAACTTTGTTGGTTTTAAAAGTGTAACTATAAAACCTTGATGTGCAAAGAGACTGAGAATATACCCCATGTCTGTCTGATAAAACATTTACAGATAGTTAAAGTAACTTTCATAGAAGCAGCTTCAGAATTCAACAAACGCAAGTCAGGAAGAGTTCGGCGTTTCACCGTAGAAAATATTTAGAACCCTCGTGTACTAACACTATATTTTAAACATTAGAGGGTTTTTTAAAAAACTTTTCACTTGAAATTGTTTATGCAAGTTCACATCAGTTGAGCAATCTATGTCAAGCAACTCCACCAGTGTGTCAGTCACATTGAACTGACTGTTGGCATCCTCGACAGCTGCTTGATAGACTTCTTGAATAACCCAGGGAGCCAACAGCTTAAGGAACGTCCTTCATAATAAATGATAAAAGTGACCTGAAAGAGTCTGTGAGGGAGAAAATACAAGTAGTTCCGGTGGGTTGGGGGGGGGGGGGGGGGGGGCCGAAGTTAAAGTGGTGGTAATTGAG